>CAJNIZ010045082.1:75744-158379 GCA_905231905.1 Symbiodinium pilosum
ACATATCAGATCGCAATAGTCAGTCAACTAGCTCTCCGTTTTTATCCCTGACATCCATTCCGCCCTCTTTGGCCACCAAAGAGCTTTTTTTTACGAACACCCCATGGAAGCTGCAGCATGGTCTTCTCAAGTTGGCTTGAATGGTTTGGGGTTCAGGCTCTCAAGTCCTATGTCACACTATTCCAATCGACCTTGCAACAGACTCCGCAGATAGTCCCTGCGGCTCCATTGCAGTGTTTTCAGGGCCAGTAGCAAAAGTGTGTCTGCACCTCATACAATTCCTTCTGGCTAGAGTGCTCCTTGCAGCTTTTAACGGGCAGTCTAAACTGCAAGCCCTAGCCCCTCAACGTCCTTAGCTTCAAGTCCAACTGATGTTGAGAACACTCCTCTCTGTCTCACGAAGCTTGATGGCTATGTGCGTCAAGCGAGCTTTTACCCGGAATCTCTATGGTTCTTGGCGCCGTACGGTGCTCTTCCGGCTTCCGGGTGTGAGTGCCAGGAAGAACTTTGTTGTTACCTGCTTCTTACGGACGAGGCATCAACCCAGCCTCGCAAATTCAATTTCCACAAACAGTAGCCTTGTGGTAGTTAAGAGACTCAGACTTTTGCACTCTGTGCGTTCCCAGGATAGCAAAGCACAGCAGCTTGGATGCCCTTGAGTTGGCTGTTGGTGAGTTCAGTCGGCGGGTATGGGGGTAGTGGCAGTAGACTCACCGTTGTATAGATCATAGATTGGACAGAACATTTTTGGGCATACCTCAGGTGAGGCAGTCTTGCGTGATAGGTTGATGAACAAGGTTTGGGCTGCAGGATTCATGGTTCAGAGTTGGCATTCGGGGTTGGCCATTTGGGCTGGAGTAAAGGTTCAGTTCAGGGGGTTAAGGTCTTTCCGCCGTGACGAGAAGTGCGATTTGCTACATTTTTTGGGAACCTTCTGGCCAACATCCTGAGAGCCACTGCTTTCTTGTCAATCCTGTGTACTCAGTCGGTTTCCCGAAGCTGGGATAATAGAGGTCCTTGTGCTCAAACCTGTTCTTTCGGCAGGCTCCCAAACAAACTTTAGCTTGGGCGCATGCGGCAAGGATTGATGTCGTGGACCATTTTGGGAGGACGCCTCTCATGGAAGCCTGCGGGGGCCCCAGCTGGATTTTGGGGTGGGGGTGCCAGGGCGTAGAGCTACAGAGGTTTGTCAGGATTCTGGTTGTACCTTTGTGGTTCCAATAGCCATATGAGTATAGTGTACATATTGTATATGTAGTTCTGTGGCACATACAGGCACGTGCAGAGATTTTGGGGTTTTCAGGTTCCCATTACAGAGATCTAGGGATGATTCAGTGTTTTCTCAGGATCAAAACGGTACCTTTGTTGGTAACATGTGTAACCCTGTAGTGACAGAGCATAACCCCGGTTTGGGGAAATCTGGTTTGTAGCTATATTTTTCTGAGTCTTAAAAAGACGCGTACTTACAACAACCCATGAGTTGTGTTTTGTTTGCAGGCCCTTGATGTGGTGATCCCCTTCTGTTGCGGGTACATACAGGGTGGCGTATGCTTTGAGGGACAATGTGGAAGCCTGAGGGAGAGGAGTTTCTTGCCCTCATAATTGATTTGTGTCTGGATAGAACTGGAAATATACCCCAAAACCGATTGCAGATATTCAGGCCTTGAAATATGCCTGGCAAGGCTCGACCTGTGAACGGATTGATTAAGATCGGACTTGAAAGCACCATGGTCGAACACAAGTGCTCGCAGCACACACCCTCAAACGCAAACGTTACAGTTAAACCCCTGCAGTTTCTTTGAGCTACACGGCTAAGTGTGGCAGCTTCAGGGATAAATTCAGGATGTCGAGTTGGGGTGAGTTCTTCTTGCGGCTGTTTGACTTTAGATTCTCGATTCGGTCCACAAGCTTAGCAAAAGTGTCGCCCTCAGAAATCCCCTCGATCTTTCCTTGTGCGCTCACAGTTCAACCGTGAGTTCCCCTGAGATCCTGAGATCTCCATTCTTTTGGGCTGATGAGGATTGATTTGGGATGGGTGTCCTGAAGCCCTCCACCCTCTAGGCCAGTCCTTTCCAAGCTATACCACCTGTTTCCGATCCTCTTGCGAACTCTTGGGGTTGGGGTTCATGTGCTGCTCACCATTGTCGCCGTGCCAAAACGTTTGGGCTTCTTTCTTTGGATCCTTGCAGGAGAAATTTCTTTGTCTTGTGTTTCCCACCACTTTCATGGGCCGGATAGTAGATTCTGTGCAAGAACAAAGCTGGAGCACTGCACGCTAGCAGGATCTCGTCACCAGAGATTTTCAAACATTAAATGCCATACCCGCGGCAATGTAGGCATGTTCTGGTAGCCTTGTTCAAAGTGTTTAAGCATTCCCTGGATAAGACCCCTATGTTGGCAACCTGAAGCACCGAAGCACCTCACGCCAAAGCCCCACAGCTACTGTGCAGCTGAGAGCCAGGCCGCAATCGTCAGATGACTGCGGCCAAATTGTCTTTTGGTGAGCATTCAGGGAAGTTGATAGTGTCGAACCTAAGCCTCGAGGTTGGGATTCAGTACACCCTGCACCCCCAGGGTTTAACCCCAGACCCTAAGCTCTAAACCACCAAGTGTAAGCTTGATGGCCTAGAATTTCAGGCTTGGCAGAGTGCCCCAAACCTGCAAAAATTGCCTGCGAAATAACAATTTAAATTGTGTGAAGAGTGTTTTGGGGTGGTATAGTTGGTATCAAGACAGGGAGATTATATTTGGGTGTTGCCCTGGGTTGTGATCCGGTTATGCAGTATTGTAAGGCACCGACGTACTATGTGGGCTTACTGATGGAACCTCATTTCGGGAGTGAAGCCATGCGCTGTTCTGGAAGCATTCTACGTGCGGGGCATGCATTGAGCTAGGGTGCAGGCTCTAGGGTTTTTAGGGGTTCAGCGTGGCTAAGCAGGTCCAGCAAGCTGTGCGCGTTACGCTGACTTGTGAGACTTGGGAGTTTGTTCGTTCAGGCTTCTGAAATCATGGGTGGATACAGTTTTCTGAGCCAGTTATGTGGCCGAGCTTCGTCTTGTTCGAGTCACGGAACACAATTATGGGTGCAACGGGGTGCGCTGGTTCATGACATGATGAGTCTCAATCCTGCTTCTTGCACGCTGCAAGAAAACCAAAAGCTCTACTTGAGTTGAGCCAGATCCTAGACCGACTCCACACCACAAACCGCTCCATGCAGAGGACTGTATAGCAAGCGTTGGAACAGGAAGAGATCAGGTGAATTTGTGAGGTCGCCATCCCGGAAAACCAGGATTGGCCGTCTTAACTTGTTGTCAGCAATGTGTGTGGGAGTTTGACAGGAATCTAAGGCTGTGATTTGGTGCCGGTCACACCTCCAAACCCGAAACTCTCAATCTAAACCGAAGTTCCTTGCAAAGCGCGGAAGCCTCAAGGCCTGAAAACACGAAAGCCTGGGAGGACACACCATCGCGGACCGTGAAAGATCTTTCAATGTTCATTTGCCCTGGCCAGAGTGCTTAGAGAGTTCTTCTGTAAATTTAATTTCCTTACACTAAGCCCAAAGCCCAAAAGTCTAACCACCCCAGACCCTAGACCCCAATGAGAAATCAACTTGAATCTTTTCTACAGCGGCCAAGCTTGGGTTGTCTGATTTACGTAGGTAGGATCCAGAAATCGTCTCGATCCACATACTTCATTCATGCATTGCTCGTTCAGTGTGGGAGTGTTGGGGCAGCATTACATCTGGAAGCAGAAGCACAAGCACCAAAAATGCCTACCACGGTCAACAGAAGATCCTAGCCACCCATCCGAAAGATCGCAATCCATCTGAAAATGCAATCCGTCGCCTCCCTGACAACCCTTGCAGAATCCAGGCTCCATGAGAGTGGTGCAATGCTTGGCTTCGAGCAGGAGTTCCTGCCCCGCATTAGTCAGCAATTGCCACCCGACGGCAGTCACGGAATCTTGGAGGGTTTGGGTTGCAGCAATCAGAAGGTCTCGCGATGCGTTGCGGCAGAGGAAGGTTATGCATGATGGACAAAGCCGGGCTTGTTAAAGAAAGGTCGATGGGGATGGTCTGGGCTTTGGGGCTTAGGGTTTGTGATCCATGGTTTGGTTGATTCGGGGGCAGGACTCAGAGTAGGGGAACAGAGGCGCCGTATCACCGTATAGCATATGCAGAGGACCAGCGCAGAAAGCATCTTTGCCTAACGTTACTTTCAATAATCAGAACATCGACGACATTGCTATGTAAAAGTAGTTCCAAGACCGAAGGACCCCCTTCAAACTCGAAACGGCTGAAAGGCAGTGATGTGTTTGATGAGCGAGGTGTGCGGGCGAATGATCGCGCAGCTTCTTCCAAAGCTTCGAGATGCTGATTCACTTGTACCTGAAGCATGAGCACCTACATTCTCTTTTGTACAAAGCACAGAAAGAGACAACATTATGTCAACTGCTTGGATTGCCACATAGTCCTTGAACCTCCCAAGAGGGATCCAGGATATCAAATGGATAACGCTGCCATTCCATTCCGAGAGAGCCCACTTCAGCTACAGGTTCTGTTTGACATCCTCTTGTTGTCAGACTAAGCGGTGACAGCATGTGTAGAGCAGTTCAGTTGTTCTATCATATTTCCGTGATTCCGGATCGAATCTCTTTGTGGGACCTTTTTTAAGGGCTTTTCCCAGCTCAGGACCCGAGACCTAAGTCTAAACTTTCATTCCTAAAGCCTAGCCCTTTGAACCCCAAAATCCCAAGCCTAACCCTAAACCTTATAGAACGCAGTAAGCCATACGGACTTCGCCAACCTACGGCTGAGGTCCATAGATTCTGCAGACCTGCGGGACTCGCTTCTAAGCCAAGAATGGGGTTAGCCTAGACTGTAGGCTTCGGGCCTGTGTGTGCCCCTCATGCGGTTTAGGGGGTTGTAGGTTTCTTGGTCGGCCGAGATTTTTGCAAGTTAAAGGGATTTTTCTTTGTGTTTTTGTGTAGATTTCTTGGGGTCCATGTCTCCAAGGCTTGAAGGTTTGAGGATGTAGGAGTTTCATGTTCAACGCTCAGGGTTCAGAGTCTACCGGGTTTGTGAAGATTGGTGTGTCGAGCTTGTGAGGTGCACAATGAAAGGGTGATCCCGGCTTATATTTCTAGATGAGGGTGGGGGGACTTGTTGGCTTCGCGACTTTGAGCCCCAAAGCCTGAGACCGCCGAATGCCTAGTAAATTCATGTAGACGCAGTGCATTTGCAAGAAGACGAGGTAAACGTGTAACAAGGCTTACAGCCTGCTGTAGGCGCAACCGCTTCATCTTCTTGTCATTTACAGAGTTCATGCTCCATCGTCGCCATTATTGTTATCCTTATAATCTGTAGGCCTAACTATGCTGAAGTCCTCGGCCTTTCATCCTAACCCCGGTTATAGCAGTTACTACTTTGCCGCCGAGCTCCCCCAACCCCAAGCCCGAAACGCTGAACCCTGTACACCATAATCCTCCAGCGCTGAACCAAAAGCCGTGGCTTCCAAACCTTCAACACTGAACCCTAAGCCCTGAGCCCCAAATGCCTCCCCAGGGCGGCAAGCCTGAATCTGGATGCCTCCGACAACTCCCTCCCCAAGGCCGCTGCAGAGTTGCTAAAAACTGTTCCTTGTAGGACCTTGCCTGATAGGAATTTTCTAGACTTTGTAGATTTACTTGAGTGGGTTCGGGGGGAATGTCAGCATCTTGGGTTCACGTCTCTGGGTTGACGGCATAAGGGATATTGGCTTCAGGGCTCAGAGCTCGAGGTTGACAGGGAGCTTCAAGGTCTGGATATGCCACGTGCTACAAGTTTCATGGTGGAACCTTTTCACCACCATCATCTATAGCGTCACAGGCTCATACAGGCTTTTTCCATCAACAGCATGTAAGCAAAAGATAACAAGGAAGCGACCCCTGCCCTACCAAGAAGGGTCCCCGAATAACCCCTTATAACCACCGGAAGAGCTCAGAAAAGCAGGAAGTCATGGACCAGTTTGCGGAAGCCGCCGAGCTCTGTGCAGCAGCGAGCGACCCACAGCAGCTTTGGATGCTCGAAAGCAAGTGCTTTGGGGTTCAGAAGGACGTATAGGATCTAGAGTACTCAAAAGCAGAATCAGACTGAAAAGAACATGGACAATTAAATGGAAGCTGGGGTACAGGATTTTAGGGAGGCATCAATTGACGTTGGCCATGCAAGGAGTGCCTGCGATGTAGCTCATGTGATGTTTGTCAATGAATTGTTTTTCTTGGTGCATGTGACCTCCGATTAGAAGGGGATGCAAAGTCGTCTAACGTTGCGTAGGGATGTATCAAGACCGAAGGGTTTGAGATCTCAGGTGGTTTTAGACCCCAATGTGTAGACTGTAGGGTTTAGGATTACCATTCGAGGTGGAGGGGCCTAGGATTACAGGATAAAGTGGAGTTTGGTGCTTTGCCGTTCTTGACAAGTGTATTGTATCCTTCTCGATGCTTCAGATAGTAGATGTCACTAGTTGTGTTTAGGGGGCGCCTCCAAGTCTGGTCTTGCCAAGTTCATTCGAGTCAAATTCAGGGTTGAGGTCTGGGGTTTAATGTTCCGAATCAGAGAAAGGTGTGTCTTGGCTGACGCGGAGGTTGCGTGTGGTATCTACAGGCATTGCTGAGGACTCGTCTAGGACTTCACGTGCTTTGCGATTTGGGGCATTCCCTGAGTTGTGCAAGGTAGCTCAAGGTTGCATCACCATTAAACCCTAAATCCTGACCGCTTCCTTTCAGAAATGAAAGGTGCAATAATGCTTCAGCACGCATACACCAAAAGTCCGAAAAGCCTCTCTTACGTCGTGCATCCCAAGATATTATTTGAAAGATTGAAGCCAAACGTATTTCAGTTTCAGATCGACCCAGGCCCTAATTCAGTTCGTCGTGGCGTTGTGTAGCAGGACCTCTACCAGGGATTCCGAGTTGGTGGCACGTGTGTTTATCGCATTGAGTGGTTGTTTCTCAATTTTGTCATAGCTTTCAACCAGCAAAGTCTGAACACGCTACACTTCACTCCAAAGCCCTTGAGGCAAGCGGATATGTCCACCATCCTTTGGTTAAAAGCCCTTCGAAGCCTTCCCTGAGGTTTTTGACAAGCCTCTTGAAGTTTCGCTCCCTGCCGGCACACAGGATGGTTAATGCAGAGGTCGTAACCACCTAGATCGCATATTTCAAGGTAATTGCATTCCGATTGACAGCATGAGTTAAGCCCGAGTTCCTGACATCTTAGAACTCAGAGGAACAAGCTGAGATAACAGCATTTGGAGGAAGTTCTTCTTTTTCACAATAGGAGGCGCCAGCCAACATGTTCCTGCCTACTTCGAATTCTGAAGATTGTTGGTTCGGAGCCCCGCGGTAGCCGGAGAAGCCAACCAGATTTGCATGAGCCCTCATCAAATCAATTGGAGATCAACCCACCTAGGGATATCCGTAAGTAGGCCAAGTATAGACCTCAACATACTGTAATTAGTCCTCACTGGAAATCCCCACATCTTTCTGCAACTTGGACCTCTGCAAAGGACGTTGAAATCATCCTCTAAGTCTTACCGATTGAGCTCCTGTTGGCAGCAATTCCAAGTTGGGGTAGGGGGTCACCACTAACACGCCAGCAGAAACCACAAGAGTAGAGTCTTGCTTGAGCCTGCGAAGCCAGGTGCCAATGCCAATGCAGGCCTGTGATAGATTGGGGAAGATTATTGCCAGTTATACAAGCCTCATGCTCTAGACCAAAATTGAAACCCATACGCTACATGTCAGCATTTGAGGCTGGAGGGGCCGGGCTAGGAGGGCTCTGTTTTGTCTTGCTGTGTTCTGGAGTTCTTCTGCCTTATAAATTGCAGCCACACTTGGAGGCTGCACCAGGCTGAAGCAGGGCTGCAAGACTAGTTGCAGAATATGTGATGCAGCGGCCTAAGATTTAATGGTGGGATTGTGGGGCATCTTGCCGTGAGAGCTTCTATAGATGTAGGGCTTATACCGGAAGAACCTTCCCACTTGTTGGGGCTTTGCCCTAGCTCGGTTTCATTTGTGTGAGCGTTCGTATTTGCTGGGAATACTGAGGGCCTTGAAGTGGAGTTGCAGGAGTTTTCAGTCGTGCTTCGGGATCCTCGGCCTCGCCACTTTTGAAGTTCATCTTGCATAGTGTAGCTTAGGAACTAGTGGGTTTTTCTGACGATAAGCCAAGCCTAAATAAGCGTCAACCATGACTCAATGCGGGTACGTTTGTGGAACGTTGCCATTAGGCCCTCGGGCATTGGGTAACTGAAAAGTTCGCAGCCTGCATCTCGACCGCCCGTTGAGACTAGCAGGCCCAGAAAGAGGGCCGTTCCAAGAAGGAATTTGACACCGTAAGCTACAAGCCCCTCAGCCACCCCTCCCTGGGAGCAGCCACTGCCGTTTTAAGCGGCCTTGGCCTCAAATTAGGTGTAGAAGCTATCTTTGAATTGCTTGAGGCAAGCCCCGCATCGCCTCAACTCCCATGCCTTAATCGCTAATCCTGAAAACCTCCTCTCGCAGAAGCCCTGAGCTCTGAGCTTTAAATTTCAAACCCTCACGGTCAACCCCTGGGCGCTTTGGCCCGGAAGCGCAGGCGACTACGACCGCCGGACGCCACTTCATTTGGCTTGTGCCTGGGCGTGACGGAGTGGTTACAGGTTTGGGCTAAGAGGGGTTGTGGTGTTCAAGATTTCTGGATTTGGGGTTTTAGGGTTAAAGGGTTTAAGGTTCAAGTCTCGAGGGTTTTGATGTCTTTTTGCCTGCGCCTGTTTCATTCTGAAATTTCATGTTGCTTCCTGCAGCGCTCGGAGAGACTCAAATCACAACCTTCAGCTTGGCACCGTCTTCGGTAGAAGTAGCCAGCAAATTTTCCCCGAAATCCTGCAGCCCATAGTCATCGACCCCGACACCTACACCCAGAACTCAGCTCTCAAATCTTAAGCCTCCAAAATTACACCCCCAAATGCTATGCGTGAAGCCCAAGCCTAGAGGGCCCAGACAAACCGCTACTGGCATTTGAGTTGACCAGCAATTTTTTCAGGTGGACATAAGGTTCCCTGCAACTTCTACATCCTTGCATCTGAGTTTATCATTGTCCCCTCCTTGGGCTAAATGAAAACTATGTCGTTTGTCAGTTCAGAAGACCCAAAACCCCAACCGCAAAACGGTCCCAAGGTGCCTCTGGCAATCATGCGGCTGTCGAGGTGCTGATACAGGAGGACGGCCTTGCTTCAGGGTCATAGCTTTGGAGGTCTAGGGTTTGGGGTTTAGGGGAAATCTTTTTTGTGGGCTGATGTCTTATGGGGTTGATTCCTCAGCACAGATGTATTTTGGAACCAGCTTGTAAAGGCAATTAAAGGCAATGCTAAGCCGGACGCCTGAGCCACAAGTCCCAAAAGCCTTAACCCTAGATTAAATCCTCTACTGCGCCTTTGTAAGGCTCACCTGTGGCTACTGGTCCCTTGTTACGTTCCCCGTAACCCATATTCCTAGCAGCATGTCCTTACCACGGGTCCAGGAGTCCATCGACATGAGTTGCCGTGGCCCCAGTTTACTTTTGAGCTGAGAGCTTGGCAGAATAAGTGGATCTCGGGGAGTTTGGTGTTTTTCCATGCTGACGGTTTTCTTTGCATCTTGCGGTTTGCCTGTAGCGATGTGCAAGTTTTTTGCGCTGATCTTGTTTTGTTGAGTGTCTTGCAGGTCCAGCGCGCAGGGATAACCCTCAGACCAGTGAAGACAAGGTTGGGGGTATAACGTTGAACCAACTTGCTGTTCCAGTCTGCCGCAAGCCATGTGAGCTGGTGTCAATTTTGGGGTTATCAAGGTATCATTAAGGGTGGACATAGGGGTCCCTTTGGTAGTTTAGTATAGTCCCGAGTACTTGTAGATTCCCTAATAAGGACCCACGCCCGTAAATTGTGTATGCAATATTGACCGTATCTCATGTGGTGAGCAGCGACCTTGCGATCTAGAATTTAGACGCTTTCTCTATCACAGCATGTTGCAGCACATGGGCAGGGAGCAAGCCAGTTGCGCTGCCGGTGCTGTTGTTGTGCCAGTCACAGCCGGATTGCCTGGCAATACCCTTGCCCTGCTGGAGAATCAGGAGGCTTTTGAATTCATCCTGAAAACCTCAATTAACCGACGCCCCAGAGCCAAGCCTAAGTTTTTTGTGGTCCTTCACCCTCAACTCCACCTGGTTGAGGGGCATCATGGCAGAGTGTTATGATGGGTCGGTGGTTTCACAGTTTTCAACGGGTGCAGTGGAACCTCTGGAAAGGTGATGTCTTGTTTGCATGAGAGAGAAGGTTTGGACAAAGACGTGAGCAAATGCCTGCGATGTATGTGCGCTTGCTCCAATATGGACAAAATAACCCTGCGTAGCCCCGCAACCTCCTACTTGTCCTCATTCCTGTATGTTGGTTCATTCACTTTCCGGCTTCCTGCGCCGTGGCTCAATCCTCACTTCAGGGTTGAGGCGTCACTACCCCGTTAAAGAGCCTTCTCCGAGCCTCAACCACTCCATCTCCCGCAAACAAAAAGTGGCTGTTCCGAAAACAAACCTGAACTCCTTTCACGCTAAACTCACGCGAGAACAAAAACCCCTTAAACCATGGACCCCGAACGCTTTCCAGCTTTCTGAGGTAGGGACAACTTTGGGCGCACACCGCTGATGGAGGCACCAACATGAAAAAGGGCCAGGCGAGTTTTTGAGTTTAGCGCGCTTTCAGGCGGACTGAGGGAGCTACGTTTGGTGAAGGAATGAGAACAGGCATGACAGTGCGTGGATTGTGGGGTTCAAGGAGTAGCGTGCAGTGCTTCTGTCCCAGGCTGCAGAGTCTAGAGTTTTGGGGTTAGGGAGTTGGGCTTAGGGGCTGTGCGGTTCAGAGCTTGGAGTCAGGGGGGTTTTGCGGCTTGCGAATGATCTAGCGGACGACAAGGGTGGATTGGCAGCAGGGCCCTACGCAGCTACAACTTCAAACTTGCAAACAGCAAACTCCGAACTCCTAGACCACATAATCCTGAAACTTCATTTCCAAAGTGCCGCGTCTGCCATGTACCAACCAACCAACCAACCAACCAACCAAAATCAAATGTTCAAACGTTCTTACCACACCTGCATTGGATGGTTGGTTGCCCTCCTGGGGACAGGACGTTCCAAGAATGATTTCACTTCCCAAGGCTGGAACCATTTTCACTACTAGGGACGGCCCTGCATCCTGGATTCCTTCTGTAGGAGAGTAGGAGCCAACTCTGTGTTTCCAAGCTCCTGTGGTTGCGTGCCTCTGGTGAACCCTTGAGGGAGGAACCCCCTGGAACCCAAATGCTTAAAGCCGTTTTGGGTATGAGCCTGACAATCAAATCCTAAACCCTACGACCTTTAAACCCGAAACCCAAACCCTTAGTTCGCGCCAGGCAGTTCGACACGGCAACGAGAACCTTGGCCAGCTGTGAGCTTCTTTTCCCTTCCACCAAAGAAGTGCCTCATAACTTCGCAGAGGGCTCCCCCCTAGCTATTATGCATAAATGTATTTCTACTTGTATGTAAAAATCTACGAGAAGGAGAACCTGACATCTGAGCATGGGAGTGAAGGGTTTTCTTGTTATTCTCTCAAGTATGCTTTTTCTTATTCTCACTTCTTGGTGTCGTCCTCGTCGGAGTTTCTGCAATTAAGCTGGTTTTGGGATAGAGGGTTAGAACCTGTATGACCCTGGCATGTGTTCAGGCTGTGAATATTTGTGTTTGTAATTGGGACAGTTTGGGCCTTGGCTAATTACATTCTTAATGTTTGCAGTGATTTAGGGAAATCATTCTTGAGAGGCAATAGGTATTGTACGACTCTGGCCATAAATTCAGGATCCCAGGAGCCTTAAGCTGGAGCATGACCTTGAAGAAGAGTTGTCCGCTTGATGGTACCCGATAGGAGCTTGGACAGCATACCATGGCAAATATACAGGATCCAAGTGCGGGCCTTTAAGAGGGCACCTCAAGATATCTACCCAAAACTTATCTTCGAGGCTCGCTCTAGTCTACCTACTCAGGTTTTCATAGCCTGCCGTAGCAGATCCCTTGCGATCTTTGCCGTTTCCTATATAAAGCAGTCCAAGCCCTGCTAGATGCCTGGATAGTCTAACCCCCTCATTCAGGCATGCTTGAAGTCATTTGTCTTCAGGAACTGCGCTCGATTGCTGCAAGGGCGAGGCGCTCATCATGGCTTCTGCGAAGATGGCAACACGGAAACTTGGGCAGAAGTTCAGTTTTCTCAATAGATTGGACCCAATGGGGATATGCAGGAATTACGAAGAATTTGTTGCCCCGGTACCTATGGAGCGTCATCTGGGGCTATGTCGAGAAAGTCTTTCCTTGGGGCCCAGACTTTAAACCTGGACCCTGACTTCTTTTCCGGCGCGGCTTGACATTCCCCACAAATCACCTTGCGTCAGCCCTATTAATCGCTACTACGCTCCTGCTTCAGTAGAGGCATAGAGGGATTCAAGATCACAATGGAGGGTTTCAGCAGACAATAGTTGCATAATATGGGGGGTAGGCAAAGCTTGAACCCCAAATCATGAGAATCCTGCTGGACGGTGATTGGAGAGCTGTACGTTAATCATCGCAGCTTTTGATTACAGTCCCACACACTAGAGTCACTAGAGTGGATTCTAAAGCATTTTGCGCGCTACAACAAGAGGCAATAAGAATCTGAGAACACCGTGCATGCCCAGATGCCTGAGGCAACGTGCGATATCATCCCTTTTGTATCGAATCTTGACCCCGAAGCCACAGAATCCCGTACCTAAAATCTGCAAAGTCTTGTCGCGGCTTTTTAAATGTCTAAAAAGCCCCGTCATCACACAGATTCGTGTTCCGGGCCAAGTTTTTTTTTGAACGGTTCAAGGTTAAGGCTTCAGACCTAAGGCCTATACAAGATTATATAAGCCTGTGTAGAAGCAGTGCAGAAAAATGCACGCTCCATCACGACACACAACCATCCCCGAACCCTAAGCTGTGTCTGTCACAGGATGACTCTAACGTGACTCATGCCGGTCAAGAGCTGCCGGAGACTTAGGGGAAGTGGTTAGGGTTTGCGTATAGGCTCTGGGTTGACATGTTGCAAGTACTGCAGGAGTTGCAGGATGTGGGTTAGGACCGGTGCGCTGGGGTCCGAGTAGCTCGCTTACATGGGTCCTTGAGGCACGGAGCGGTGCAGGCCCGCAGAGCTTGTTGCCGCAATTCGAACTAGTATTGCTGAAGCAGTTACGTAGTTTGGGATAGGAATCCCTTCTCTCCTCATCCACCACCCCCAGCCCCTAATGTTGAACATGTCCACGACTCTATAGCTATATGAATTTCTATCTCCATGTGTTGGTAGTTTCCAAAACTGAGAGCCCGTGTTTGTACCGCGGATCCACGAAGGGCACACATTTGGAGATCAGCCCATTTTTGCTGCGATAAAGAATGTTGAAAACTAGCGGCTATGGGGAAAGTCGGTTGATATGAAGGAAAGAGGCGGAGTGCGCGCCCCAAGCCCTAGAGACTGGCCTCCCTCAGCCTTCAGCCTTAAGTCATTTCCTGCAACCTTCTCCAAGGTGCCAAGCGGCCTTCTCTGGGCAGAACACCTATCTCAACAACTTGCTGCTCGGAAGCAAGGGGGGCCTGCTGGGCTCGGTCTCCAAATTCGACACACTAATCTGCAACCATTGGCTATGGGGCCCTCATGGCACTCTCTCCTTACCTATCCTTTATCTTACGTAGATTCTGCAGGACGGGCCCAGGGCTTGGACCTTGGAAGCGCCCTAAACCCTGAGTGTGACGGCTGAACCCCCAGATCTTCAAATTCAAGCTGTCAGGTTTTGCGTCTCAGGCTTGGGGATGATTAATGTTTAAGATTTAGAGTTCAGGGTCTAGAGATGTAGAGGCCATAGGTTTTAGGGATCAAGGGCTTGGAGACGTAGATGAACCCTGGCTAGCGGTGTGTCTCAGCCCGATCCAGAAGTGTGAGGCATAAAGGCTAAACTCCCACGCAGCAGAGCCAAGGATCTCACTCTGCGGCCTCTCCCCTGATTGCCCGGGGCTTGGGCTTCAAAAGGACCGTTCCAGGAATTATCAGGATTCCTGCAGGAGTTGTAAGGCTTATCATGTCAATCACTGTACCAGGGCTTGATCAAGCTCTAAGCCCGACACCTTGGCAGTTTCTTTGCAAGTTTAGATGCAGAGTTGAGGACATTTTCGCATGAAGCCGCTGGTATCGGGTCTGAATCTTTTGTGGTGTGGCTTCATGGGATTTGCGTGGCGTTTCATGCAGTCTCGTGGGGTGCTTTTGAAGTTCAAGGCTTGAGTTTCAAAGCGAGAGTGTGCAAAACCGTCTCTTTCTTAATTAGACTATTGGCACATGGGAGCTTCTGAAAGTTGGGAGCCCCCTTTGTAACACCACAAGAAGAGTATGGTCTCCATGAAAAGGATTCCCAAAATTACTTCTCCTCACCTAACCTTTCTTCCCTAGACCCCCAAATACTCCAAACTGACACCTTGATCTGTAAATCACAGGATCCTTGATGAGTGTTTGCAAGGTTATGCAGTGTTTAATCGAAGCGCGCGATTTCAACGACCCAGGATTGTTACCAAGATGACCCCAGCAGGGAGGCAACTATATCGGCAGAATGCGGGCAACGAACAAAGTGAGGTCTCCTTATGCACCAACCAAAAGAAGTACCTAGGGACCATGACCTGGATATCAGGTTTCAAAGTGTTAGGTTAGTAGGTGCAAAGTTGCTAGCGATTCGATTCTGCGAAGCCAGTGCCCAAAGCCTCAAACCTAATTACAGGGCTTAAGTTGCTAAAACCCATTCACTCACCCAGAGCCTTCTACAAGCCCTCATCTTTGCCTCTTCACCGAAGGCTGTGACTATGACAAGCGCACTGCTCTCATGCTCGCATGCGCTGAAGGCCCCGTTGGAAGACGCTGTATCCTTATGAGCTGCAGAGGCTAGTGCTATCGTAGCTGCGCATTACCTACTACTGACTACATCCTGCGGTCATTAGGCTCGGTACTTAGTAGTAGTACTACAATTACTACCACCGTGCCGAACAATAAA
The DNA here is from genome assembly GCA_905231905.1 of Symbiodinium pilosum. Classification (NCBI taxonomy): domain Eukaryota; class Dinophyceae; order Suessiales; family Symbiodiniaceae; genus Symbiodinium; species Symbiodinium pilosum. Next base: position 90,865 of record CAJNIZ010045082.1, read on the forward strand.
CTAATCACCAAGATCTCAGCGCGATTGGCAGCCGGGTCCTCCTAAGCCCCAGAGTGACAGCATTGGCGTCTTGTCGGCGAGCTCATGCGAGCCCAGGCCCTAACTCTCAACCCTAAACCTTCAACCTTGAACCCTGAGCTCCGCACAACTTAAGATTCTTCCGTAGCTTGCCAGGAAACATGGAGGCGGCTGTTACCCTTGTGCAGATCAAGGCCGGCTGGATGAAACTGACACAAAAGGTTTGGTTTGGGGATTTGGGTTTTTGGCCAAGCAGGACAGAATACTGGTTTTCTACGCCCTTACATAACGAGACAGGCCATGGGAATGTTTAGCCATTGGGGTTTGCGAGGACGTGCAAAGTTCAAATCCTGGAGACTCAAATGGATTGCACGGGAACCAGGATTATATAGTTTTGTGCAGGCTTACGGAGAGTGATTGTAGGGACCTGCGGCTTCTTTGCTTCCCCTCAAGGATATGATCCTTAAATCCTATGCAAACTAAGTTTCCAGCCCCAATCCCTACACACCCTAAGTTGCCCTAAGTTGCTTAAACCTGACGCTTACGAGTTGATGATAGGTTGAGAGGTTTAGGTGAAGCAAGCACATAACCCCCTTGCAGCTGTGTACTATCCTACAAACTCCTACATACCATATCCGCATCTTCATTGCCCTGCCTACTTTGATCTTTACCTGGGGAGACTTAACACCTCACACAACAAATCTGCAACGCTCAGCTCCTGTTCCATAGCCCCAATCCTAGTGCCTACAACCGACAAAACTCTGAACTTGAGGTCACCCAACTTGGAATAAGATCGGCAGATCCTAGACCCAAATCAGCTGTAAGTCCTGCTCAACCCGAAGCCCTGACAAATTCTACACTCTGCGCAAGAAATCGAACCATTCCCCCAACTCCTGAGCCCAACCAGATGCAGCAGCGAACTGCAGCAAACCCTACAGTCAACCCACAACCCAGAATCCTACACCCTTCAAACGCTAAGCCCCAATATGCCCCTACAAAGCACAGGCAGATCCTTACAAAACAGATCGCTGGGGGCATAGTGCGATCACAGAGGCCGGTTCGGGCAATATACGGATCATTCTCCGATCGCGAGGGTCTACTCTAGAAACCAGAACCTATCCCCTCATATGACCCTCATGTATGGACTTTGTCAGATTCTCTGGAAACCCTATTCCACAAAGGTAGGCTGCTAATGTAGGGGTCAAGGAACAACTTATTGGCTGAAGGGTTGAAGGCCGCTGTGCATGGGAGTCCATCTTTGGATCAGTGGTTCAGGGCCGGGGGTTGAAGGGAGCCACCCTTCAACGTATTTGCCCTTTCTCGGCATGCCTAGCTGAATAGGCAGGAGGCCTAGTATTCCGAAAATCCATGCTACGGTTGATAGAATTATAGGCTGTTATGCACAGGATTTTTGTACGAGCCTGGTTACCTGGAACGGGCCCGTAGGACATCATCACTCATGCGTAAACATTTCATGTGTGCAATGTTACTGATGTTTAAGGCCAGCAGTGGTTTTGTTTGAAGGTATTCGAGCTGCAAACAAGTTGTGATGTTTTTTGAAGGTTGAGCAAACATGCGGGTCACCATTTTCGTCTCGCTGCCTTGGATAGGAACCCCGATGTCGCTTTTAGTTGCCCTGCGCACCCCAGTCCCATGAGCGCGGAACCTAAACCCTAAGCCCTGAGTCTTACACCCCTGAAGCAAGTATTCTCACTGGGTAACTCTCAGGGGCTTGAGTAAACTTTCTGAACACCCGGTCGGGTCGTATTCATTGGCCGTTTCTAGGGCTCTTGATTTAACAGCGGGGACCTAGTGTGTTGAAAGCCGGTCACAGACGCTGAGACTGAGACTTAGTAATTGTTTTTGTGATTCGCGTCGTTGTTGTCATTAGGTTTGCTCTCTCATTGCTGCAGGGGGAAAATGCGAGTAGACGTCTCTTTTGCACGCATGCGATTTTAGGGAAGGAGCCGTTGTCAGGTGCCATAATTAACCCCAAGACCCTCAAACAGCACAGCGTTTTGCTGTGTGACACCTACTCTATGGTGTTGTGTACGGAGGTGTGTAGTAAAGTTAGTAAGGGTCAAGCCCTCAATCGAGACCCAAGGGAGCCAGGTTCTTAGCTGCTCCTCGCTGAAGGTAAGCGTGGAATTAGGGGTGTTTGTGGCAGTTCCTAAAGCAAGGCCTTACCCTCCCATCCCTAGACACGGGTATGAGTGTTGGGATGAGGACAAGGTTCTGGACCGCAAGGGCAGAATGAAGGCATAAACGAGGCCTAGGGCTTACTAATGTGTAGTTGGGGCTAGGAGTTCCCTTAATCAGGCTGTGCCTATAGCTACTCTTATGGTAGGCCCCAAGAAGACCCAAGATGGACGCTTTTGATGATTCTGCTTATGATGATAGCTATGCAGCTGATCAGGCAGCTTCTGCTATAAGCTGGGGCGTGGGCCGAGTTGAGAGCATTGCACTGATTTCGATCTCAGAAAGGCCTATGCCGCACAGCAGCACAAGATCCGCAGCTGACGCGCGTTGACTTCACGCGTATTTTCGCCAAGAAGCTAAGAGGAAGGTGGCCTGCAAAGGTACCTTCAGATTCAGGCGTCATGCTTAAGTATTTGGGAGAGCCTCCTTCGTGCCCCGCCACAAAAAAAGTATTTGAGATGTGCGGATGTCAAGATTTTATTCCCATGCCATCCTACCAGCCTGCAGCACCCACTAGCCAGACTTCCAAAGAGCACCTGTTGTCTTGAGGGGTGGAGAGTGGTACACAGGGCACACTCCTTGTGCTTCACAACCCCAAGATTTCACTAGTAATCTAGAGTACCAAGAAGGCCTGGCTCGAATACTTCCATGAGACTGCTGATACCGGGACATTTTGAGCTTGCAGGCTGAGCAAAGAAGCTTTTCAATAGCTCCTAGCATATGGTCCCTCCACCCCAGAAGCTCGACTTTCAATCATCTGCCAGCATGCAGGCGAGGGAGAATCGCCATTACGACCTTGTTACAGTCCTCGCAGCTGGCCTTTGTGTCCGTTTCAAGGTTCAGGGATTTTGCGTTCGGGGTCTAGGTTAGGGTTGGAATGGCTTGAGGCTTGGAGTTTAGGGTTAGTGGGTTTAGACTAGACGGTGAAGGGTTTGGAGTTTCGGGGCGTAGCCCCCTGTATTTTTACAGGTAGTTGCAGCCAGGGTTTCGCCAACTTGGTAATCGGAGCGTTTACGTGATTACCGCTTGTAATCGCTCAAGTTCTTCGCAAGACCATGGCATGCGCCATCCACAGCCTGCAACCCTACTGTACCTGTTGGGGGAGTGGTAGTCGATCGAATGAACATGCATTTTTGCAAGGTTTCTGTAACATGTCTGCTTGAGCAGCTACATTCGTCGAATGGTCTGCAGTACCCCATTAGATTTTGGCTCTTTAGCCTTGTCATTTTTGGAGCATGTGTGCAAACTTTGAGACCCCACAGGTGTAGACCACCCAGTGGTAGGACGTAGAAGCTTTTGTAAACGCCATTTCAACGTTGGCAAAGTTTTGCAGACTTCTGAACATCTTGGTACGGCACAGTGGACCCGGTGAGCGATGGCTGAGTGTTTTGAAGCCCTATGCTCCAAGCTCGGCAACCTAAACCCCAAAACCACATACCTTGGAAGCTCAAACCCTTAACCCGGTCAGCCAAGGAGAAGATGTACAAATCCCAGAAGGAGAAAGAGAAGTAGCCAGACTTCAAGGAAACATGCTTTTTGTGGCTCCTTTTGTGTGTGGGGGTTGTAGCAGAATTATTTCACTTGCTTGTCCAACCTCCTGTTCTGCACATGGGTATTGGTCTAAATTCCCTGTAATACGGGGTCCTATATTTGGGTTCCCATTATAATACGGGGCCCTATATAAATTTTCCCCCATTTTGGGAACAGTAATTTAAGCCAGGGAACGTGCTCTCAATCACACCGGTTTGTGTTGAATGTGAAGTTTTAAGGGTTGACGCCACAGCTGGATTTTTTGGAGAAGTTTACGTGTGGAGGGTTACTGAACAGCCCCATAGAACACGCATCAGCATGTTGTTTCAAAGCCCTGGCAAACACCAAGTAGTTCAGCCATAAACAACTGACACAGTGGCTTATGGTGAGCTCAGACCCTCCGAATATCCTGACGAATGGGGTTGTGGTTGCAGGGTCGGCAGCATGAGAGGGCAGGCAGTTGGAAGTCCTGGGATTTATCCACAACTGCTTTTGGTCAGATGGCTACCTAGTACTGCTGAGGTTAGCAGCCAAAAGCCGATTGGAGGAGCATGGGCTGGAGAAGGTTTGGGGTTCAGGGTTGAGGGTGTAGGCGTCAGGGTGTTGAGCTTCGGGCCCTCAGATGGCCCAATGTCTTTGAAGAAATGCTGTCAGACTCATCTTGTGCTTGATTGAAGCAGCATGGCATGGCATATAGCCCCTTGCAGAGAAGGCTCTCCGCTCCGCAGATGCCACTGTTCCCAAGCCCCTAAACTCTCCAGCCCCGTAATCTCCGCGAGGAGTCAACAGGATGGATTTGATTTCGGGCGCGAGCCCCACCCCCTGGACGCCGAACCGGCGAAAGGACGCTTGACAGCTCTGGGATTGATTTGTTGCTTAGGGCTTAGGGCTTAGGGATTTTTGGGATTTACTTCCAATGATGCTTACCCATGCAGCCGAAGTCTTAGAAGTGTGGCCTGGCCGCCATGTCAAGAAGCGAAGCTAAGGGTACAAGGGAGCCATACTGATGCTTATGATGCTGTTCCCCTGGCCAGTAGCACCATCATCATCAGATTCATTGGCGTTCTTCTCCTCCTCATCCAGGCTTCCAGGCTGCCCATGCCTGCTTGGCCAGGCATTATGCGGCTGATGAGGGTTGGATGCTGGTTGGATGCTGGCTAGCAGATTTCTGCGCAAAATAGTTCAGGCGTGGTAGATTGGAGTGTTGATGGGCTCCTGGGATTCTGAAGGTTTTCTGTTTTGTTCTTACAACTTTTTTTCTGCATGGGTTTGGGGTGACGGGTTTTTAAGCCTAAGACATCTGAGCGTTCCCAAGATGGTTTTCCGGGGTTTGTCCTCTTTTTTTTTTTTAATGCGAGCTTCTTGATCGCGGTGCCGATGAGCGTACTTCATAATGCGTGCGAGCAACAACAATACACCTCAGGAGCGAAATTGTCCACCAAGTGTGCTGATGATGCTTGCATAGGGCGCGCGCCCCATACGCGAAAATCATCAGCACAATTGGGCTCCATTTTACAACCCTGAAACCAAACTCAGATTTGCGAGTGCGGATGAAGTTTCACCCCACCCTACGTACAAGCATTTTTCAAGAATTTGTTGTGGTCTCAAATGCAGGCCAAGGGACACCGGGGCGATTCTAATCGCAATATGGAGCCCAATTGTGCTGGCCAAAGGCGACAGCATCATCGGCATCAATGGGTGCATTTCGCCTTCTCCAGCTTCCAGGCACTACGACGACAACACTGCTTCTTCTATTGCCCCCCACTACTCGAACAACTTGAACCGTTCAAGAAAGAGCTTCCTACCCCTTTTACTCTTGCTCACGCTGGCTCTTGCTGTTAAGCATGAAGGCGGAAGGGTTGGCCGATGCCGCTAGGCCCAAAACATTTTGAGTCAACGGTATAGGGTATGGTCTGCAGACAAGTCGCTGCCTTTTGCAACAACCATGGCTCTCAAGCGGAATATCATAAGATCTAGCTTCTCCCAAACTCAAGCTTTACCAAATAGAAGGTGGCCCCACACCCGAAACCCTAAGCCCCGAAGACAAAGCCTCTAAAAGCCTGAACCCTGCGCCATGAAACCTGAATTCTGAACGTGAAGCCCTGGACTTGAACTTTTAAAGCCCTAAGCCATACGGTTTACAGCTTGGAGTGCCCAAATGGAGCTCAGGACAACATGACTCCGCTTTCTTAGCGTGGAACCTGCTCCGGCGAATGTCGGATTTTTTCCAAACGCAGCGATAGGGGATGGATCCCATTGGGAGGGTTTTCGGAGACCAGTGCAGTGAATACATGTATGAAGCGGGGCTGCAGAGGAATAGTTCTGTAGGAATTTGAATTGGATTTGTGAGATCCTTTAGTTAGGTTCTTTTGGTTTGGTCTTAGGGCGTAGGGCTTAGAGTTTGGGATTAGAGGCTCTATGGCAACTACAGGAGCAAGCCTCACACACACACACACATTATTCTACTCTCCCCACTGCCAACTCCTGCTTGAACTTGCCTCTGAGATCTTCCCTATCATGCTTTCTGCCAGTTGTTTTGCTCCCTGAATTTGGGGGGAAGATAAGTCTCTCGGGACCGTCCGGCAATGACACGTGCTGCTTGCTCTGATGTGATAATTTTGACAGCGCCGTGAGCCCTAAACCGTGAATCATTTGGGTGCTTTGTGTCCTACCATCAACTTTGGCAAAAAAAGGGTTCTCAATCCCCAAGCCGAATCCCACAGAAACACAGACCCCTCAGCCTTAGACATGACAGTTAGAATGTCAGCTATAGTGGTTGCGACTCAGGTTCACATTGCAAGACTTACACAAGCAACAACATCTTTTCAAAGCCAACAATGACGGTAGCCACAGAGCCAGAGAGCAAAGATGGGATTCTTCAGGGTTTCTGCAAGGGATGGACCTTATTCAGCACAATTAGTACTTCAATATGCAAATGTTCCTATGCTTGGTATTTTACTAGTCCCCATTTTCAGGACTGTAGCATGTTGGGTTTTCATAGGGACTCCAATTGTGTTCTGGACCTAACCACAGACGCTCAAAGCTCTGAACTTTAAAGGGAGGCTCACAGTGGAGGTTGCAAGCAGCCCAGCAATGCAACCTGGTTTAGGGCTTGGCTTGCTGGCTTGATCTTCCTAAACCGCAAGATCATCCTCATATCAGCCCTGGACTAAAGTTATAGCATAGTCCTTCAAGGTCCCCCCTAATTACATCCCCCTATACATCTCCCCATAGGTCTCCCCCCCAGACTAGTTTTAGTCCGCATCTCTAGGTAGTTCCTGTGCAGCATCACCGAACAGGATCTCTTCTTGAAGCCGTCACTAGAGGTTGCAGGTAGCACGTGCCGACCGGCGGACTTCAACACCGGCAGCAAGATTCTCACATGAGATAGATCGATCTTCTGAATTCCTTGAAGGTAGGGCATAGTGTAGAAAGGGGCTTGAGGGCAGGGTTAAGAATCATGTTTAGTGTTCAGGATCTAAACTCTTGAAGGCTGGGCTACACAAGGTGCGTGTAGGGAACATGAGGGAACAGTTGCCCATATGTGACCTATGGATGATGTAGGACTATCGGATCGACAGGATTCTCTGCAGTACCGCGAAGAAACAAATCTATCCACATGCCATTTTGCCGCTTGCATTCGGGCAATTCAAGATTGCTGTGATCATTGCTAGGAGACTAAGCCTTACGCCAATTATCACCAAACTATGATCCGCAGAGGGGCACCTTGAGCCCCAAACCCTATAGTATGTCCCAACACAAGCCCCAAAGCAAGAACGCCTTTGGGGAGCCTCAGCGCATCCACAGCATGCTAGTTGCTTCGCCTTCTTGCCAAAAATCTGTTGGGGGGCTGTGTGGTCAAAAGCACAATTAGGTAACCCCAGGAGTAAATAGCAAGAACCCTGTGATCATCATAGGACTGCTGCCTGGGTTTTCTTTTTTGGGGGTTTGGGTCAGCTAATGAGCCGTTCCCTCGATGGTTGCCTCTCTGCGCGGAGTTCACCCACCGGGAAGAGAACTTGAAATGAGAAAACCCGAAAAGATGACATTGTCACATCGACTTGTCCTGTACTAAAATTTCCCTCTTTTCCCCCAAAAGTGCATATCTTCTTTAAAAGCATGTATAGGCCACAAGCGTGGGATGTTGGGTGCCTTCTTCGGGGTGCTGACGAATTAACTACTCTGCGTGGGCGTCGGCTTCCTATGAGCATTTACAACCTTGGGGTTTAGGGCAGAAGGATCAGGTTTTAAGGCTTCTGTGCCCTTGTGGTGATTGTAGTGCATTCCCTGATACGTCTTGACTGTGGCTCACATGACTAGAGGGAGGCACGCCGTAGCCCAATGTAAAGCGCCTGGCATTGTTGAATATTTTCCCAATAGCTGCAGCACATCGTAATCCCAGAGGACCATTGCACGTTTTCAAACCCCAAACCCTGAACATTATAGAAAATCTGTTTTCCGATCTCTAAACTTATCTATCTCTCGAGGTTTATAGTACCAAACCTGGTTGGAATAGCAGAAGACAATCCGTTTCACACGTGAGGTGCAGGGCTCAGGTTCGAGCGGAATTGAGAGCAGGGTGGGTCACGCCACCTGCGCCCTGAATCCTAGCCACTTACTTTTCTTCCCATAACCTGATTTTTTTTCATTCTCGGAGGGCCCCGTCCTAAACCCGAATCCCTAACCCCATCCTTTCAAGGCTAAACCTAAGATCCCCAAACCCTACAATCTTCACCTCATGTTTAACCCCCTTGGTGCCCTTGAGGGATTGAATGAATGAACTCCTGTCACAATCCCCAGCAATGGTCCCCTTAGTTAACTCGTTCCTTGCCAAGCATCAGTTGATAGTTTTTTTGACCTGCAACCTTGTGCCCTAAACGTCACATAAGAGCATTCTCTCGACCCAGCTGTAACACCAATATCATAGGACTGCCATGGCCCTCCGCAGATGTGCACCCACAACAGGCCCCAAGAAGCTTGTAACAAGCTCCCAAATAAGGCTCCGCCCGAACCCGTCAGCCCTCAGCCCCAGACCCAGCTGTAGTATAACATACCCGAATAATGGTGTCTTGACTGGTGCCAAGACTGTATCCTCGAAGCCCCTAATCCTGATCCTAAAACATTAATGCTTAGACATACTGTTGTATCTGTACCATGTTGCGCCATAGCATCTTTATGTAGTCCTCCAGGCTCCCTGCACAAACCTATATGATTATTTTTTGACTCCATGTAACCCTATGTTAGCCGAACAGAACCCAATAGAGCCCCTAAAAGTACCCTACACGTCCTTCCTTTTACGCCCGTAGAATCCCGTAACCACCCCTTCGAATGTGTATATATAAATCTCTCAACTCTACATACGCCAATACGCCGCTATAGTAATATATAGTGATGTCTAGTAATATACGGCAGTATAGTGTAACAAGTGGTAAGATATAGTAATATCTAGTAATACTTAGTAATACATAGTATTACATAGCATTATATGGTATATATGTATATATATATATATGTATATTATATAGTAATAGAAAGTAGTATATAGTAATACAGCAATATAGTAGTTATATACTCTAAACACTCAGACCCCGACTTTAGTGAATGGCTCAGACCTGAGAGTGGAGCTCCCAGGCGAGCATCATCAGGGAACCAGGCGGGCCCCAAACTGCTTGGAGATGTAGGGATTAAGGGTTTCAGGGGTTTTAGGGGTGTCAGGGGGTTACGACTTGTGGCATTCCTCGTGGCGCTGATGGGCTCGTATGCGTAGTCTTAGGGTACACCAATCCCGCGTGTACAGCTCCTAAACATCAACATCAAACTCTGGAGCCTAGCTTATATATGCTTACAGTGGTGGTACGTTTATGTTAAAACTGTGAGTGGAACTCGTACATCCCACTAAGCGCAAAGTCCTAGGCTCCACCCCCTTAACGGTCTGGTTGTTCACTGTATGAACTGTAGCTATGTTGGAGGCAGCACTGAACACCCCAGCCCCAAACCCCAAATCCAAACCTCGAAGCTCTACAGACTGTGCCTGGTATTGGTTCCCGTTCAATCGCGCACATGCGCCCTCAACGGGTTGCGGACCGTGGTCACGACTGCTAGAACTTGGAGGGTTCCCATAATTCTAATGAAGCGAATCTTCGCACAGGGGATGAACACAGCTTCTGGTTGCGGGTCCTGGTTCTAGGGTGTAGAGGTTGTGTGGGTGGATATGGCTTCCGACTTTCCCCTGCTGCTGCTGCCGCCATGGCGCTTCCGTAATATAGGCCTAGAGACTGATCTATGCAATCTCTCACTCTCTCTCCCTCTCCATGTGTGTGTGTATGTATGTAGGTATGCATGTATGACATAAACATGTACATATATACACCTACATGCTGACAGTCCTCCCTGACCCCCTTCCCCTTTACCCCTAGACTATTAACCCTAAATGCGTCCCCTACATGGATGATTTGCTATGCTTTGCTGCCGCCCTGGCCACGGTTCTTTAGCAGGCTTCGGAACATCCCTTGACCGAAGATCTACGTCATGGGTCGTAGGGGGTTTCTCAAAACCCTAGCCTTCCAACCCGAAGCCCAGACTTGAAACTGTGAAGCCGATCGCCTTGTCCTTTCAGTAGCATCCTGAATCGATCAGTCTTGGTGGCTTGTACATTCCTGTAAGCCCGAAATGCTAAACTCTGTAGGTCTACCCAAGCCCGGAATCCCGTAACCAGAAGCCCTAAACCCATGAAGCCCTGTGAACCTTATGTAATTCCGAAAATTCTGAAATCTATGCACCCTGAAACCTTGGGTCCTCACACCCAGGGTTTTCCGCAAGCCGCCCCACCGACCCATGACCCTGGCCCCACTTGGCGAAGCCAAGTCTTTGGGGACGCTGGGAGCTAGTCGCAACAGGGGCTCTGTAAGCAGGCCCTGCCGAAATCAGGGTTGAGCGTTTATCGGGGTTATGGTATGGGGCTATGACAGGGTGGAGAGTTTGTAAAAAAACGCAATCCAGCGGCTGAACTACCACCAGACCTATATACAGAAAGGGTAGAGTCAGTGGGCAGAGGGCACCGGATTTATGGTTTCAGTTGTTGGCCCCCGGCTACGTACCAAAGTATTGAAGCCTTGACAGATGGAAGCCTAAGTAGATGGGAACATGACACCCGCAAAAATTATGTCGAGCAATATGCGCCAGAACCCTTATCTCGCAATCTACCGCAAGCCTTGCTCTGAACCCCACGCCTTATTCAGAAGACCGTACCCCGGACCCAGAACAGCACGTGGGGGCCTCTACAATAGGGGCCACTGCTTAGGACCTTCAGAGAGCCAATGTTGCTGCATGCAGCGGATAGCTGCAGTTTGGTCATAAGATTCTCGCGCCTCTCCAGTGAAGGGTCGGGCATACCATTGAAAGATCAAAGGGCTGGGATTGAAGGTTAGGGGTGAACATGTGGACACTCGATCGGCTAGTCCCTCCTGAAGCGAATTTTTGAGGTCCAGAACATCCTATGCATGCACAATACAGTGTAGAGCGGCGAACGCTTGACAAACTTCTTTTGAGAACGGTTGCCCCTTTTGTTTCCTTAATCCTGATTCAGTAACTTTTTCTATAATGTTCCCACAATCTACCCTCATCTTTCAGGCCCCTACATCAGATCGGACAGGCTAGGGTTTCAGGCTTGGTGTTCACAGCTTTGGATTTACGAGTTTGAGACTCAGCATTTCGAGGCAAGTTTGGAAAATTTCTGCGACTTTCGAGTGGCACAGCTAATCAGGGCTTACGCAAAGAGGCATTGTGGACAATTCAAAAGAAGCGTATCCAATAAGTGCTGCCGTCTGCGTAGCAGCAGTCTCTAGCAGTTCCTGTCGCTTTTGTGGATTGTCAAGCCCGGAAGGGCTGAGGTGTGTTAATTTTCCCAGACCCCCTCCCCCCCTTCTCAGCAAGTCAGCAAGCTTCAGAGCTTAGCGAGCGCTTAGTGAGCGCTTAGTGAGTGCTTAGCAAGCTCTTGCGAGTTAGCCAGTCTTAGCAAGAGGTTGGTGAGATTCTGTTGCTTGCTAAGCACTCGCTAAGCTCTGAAGCTTGCTGAGAAGGGGGGGAGGGTCAAAAAAGCCATGAGAAGTGGTTTTGAATCAACAATGATTCTTGTTCCGCGGCAGGTAGAGCTTGACTGCGTAGCGCTCATACTCGAGATTTGTTTGGCGTGATATTTGCCACCTGTATTCTTGTGCAAGGTGTTTTGCTGAGGGTGAAGGCTGAGAGTTCAGCGAAGAGGGACCTTCGGATTCTTCCTGTGCCGCAGGCCCATCGAAATTCGGTGGGATTGGCTGTAGAGAAGTTGCCACGACTGAGCTCTTGCTGCCCATGAAGAAGCCAGATTGCCAGCAGTGTCCAGGTATCAAAAGGACTAGAACCATACACGGACTAAGAAACAACACAGATATGCAAGAGTGCCTTGACATGCAGAATGGAGCTTAATTGGGCTCTGCTATTGTTTGTTATTATCAGCAATATTCTTCGCATTGCTCAGAACGGACATCTGCACACTCTCATACAAAAAGGACCCATCACGATGAATGAATTCTACTGTAAACCCCAGAGTCCCTTAGCTGCCGCATGCACAGAGGTGTCCCTGCCAAGTCGTTTGTGTGTACATGTTCTTGTGAGTAGGATATTCTCACAATATCTGGATGACAGGCACGCATAAGCTGTGATGAAGATGGGGAAGCGCGACCCTCCCGTCTTAGCAGCCGGGAAAGAGTGAGCCTCGGAGCTCCATCCGTTCGACCGTAGCCGCTGTGCAAAAGCTTTTGTGAAGGGTTCAGGCTTTATCGTTTAAGCTCCATGGCGCAGAGCCCCTTTCAGTTTAGCAAACGTAGAGCCAAGAAGCTATTTCCAGGTTGGCTGGTTTGCTACCTAAGAAGCCTTAAACTCACCCTCAAAATAGTGGGGACCAGGACTTTGGCGTACCTGTCACTGAATGCAGAAGACTCTTATTTGGAGAGTCTCTTGTACGCGCTGTTTCCTGCAGCCCTTTGTCATAGCTATCTAGATATCAACTTCAACCTGCCTGGAGTGCCATTAGAGGTATAGCAGAGTTTTTGGCCCATGTCCGGCCCCAGGCACCATGTCATGGCAATAGCAAGCTTATACAAGCCTTTGACGCGGCATTCATGGGGCTTAGGGTTTGGGGTACGATTGGCTCCGAGCCCCGGAAGCGCAAAATCTGAAGCGCCCCGACCCTATACCTTAAATCCTTGAGCGCTAAACATGTAGCACCTGCTGTAATCAGCGCCCTTCGCCAAGGTAGTGTGGGATCTGATCGCGCAGGAACAACGGTCATAGCATTCTCTCTGAGAAAATCAACAATTCCCCCAGATCCTGAACCCTCCCAAGCCCTCAAACATCCAAGTCTTGCATGATTCAACATCTCAAATCCCAAATCCCCAAGCTCCAACAATCCAAACCTCCGCTTTTGCGGATGTCAGGCTCTCTTCAAGATCCAGCCGCTCCGCTCCACAAATTTTCCCTGATGCTTAGTCGGGTGGAGGGCTTCCTGGGCCTTGCCTCAGGGAAGTGCAGCACTTGAAACTGTAGACAGGGCCTTCCTCTGGAAGAGCATGCAGGGTCAGCTTTACGGGTTTGGAGCTTTCAAGGTTTCGAGATCTGGGCTTGGCGTTGTGTTTGCGCATAACTTCATCCTCTCGCATCACTTTTCTGGCGCTTGCACCCATATAGAAATCTGAAAGCCTTACTCCTTTACCCACAGCTCCCGCCCCCGCAGCTCCAGCTGACTCTGAGCTGCTGAGCTACTCACCCCCCTTAGCATCCCAGCGCGCCAAAAGCCTGCAAGGAATGTGGAAGTCACCTACCTGGATGAGTGTCCGGACCCCTGGAAGATGAGCTTTGGTTGGCTTGGGTCTAGGGTATTTTTTTGGGGCTATATAGGGGCTATAGGGGTTATATAGGGACAATTGAAAAGAAAATGGAAGCTACTGTTTAGGATTTAGGGTTTAGGCTTTAGGTTGGGGTTTAGTCTGTGAGCTTGCTTGCGGACAAGAATTCGAGCCAACGTCTTGCGAACACTACCGTGTCTCATTGGGATCTCCTGCTACAGGCGACTCAGCACAACGTGGCTCAATGTCAAGATATCAGTATCAAGGTGAATGTGGATATGCATACTAACACTGATATGAACCATATTTCTGTTGTTGTGATTCATTTTGATTCTTTCTGTTAGTGACGAAAAAACAAAACGGACACCAGGATGTTCCATAGTCATCATCGCGTAGTCTCCATTTCCCTTTTCTTTCTGCCTGGGAAAATCAGTGGAAACCATGATTTCATAGAGCAGATAGTCTCCGCAGGGGGCCAAACTTACATTCCAATTTCCGCTGCCAGAGCTTCGCGAATGCCATGAAGAGAGAGTAACTGGGTTGTCCAGCCAAAGATTGTGGTCAGAATGGTCGGCAAGGTTCATGTTGAAGCGGCGGTAATTCCGCATATTCTACCCATTTCGGCGCCTATATCACGAACATCATATCTCGAAGTCAGAATTTTTGGCTCAGAGAATATCCCAGAAGGTGTACACAAAATGCAGCACGCAGGCCGGAAATTAGTTACCAGGATTCAGGGCTACAGCAGAAACCGAAATCCCCATTGCTGTGGAGACCCTGTGTGACCAAGGCAAGGATGCAAGGTGGGATGCTGCCTGCTGAGGGTTTCCTCGGGTTCAGGCTGTGGGATTAAGGTTTCGTGTTGTAGGTCTAGGATTTTTGGGTTCAGGGCTCAAGGTCGTATGCTAGAGGTAGAGGATTTTTTCAGGTCTGCAGCATTGGGAAACTTTCTGATGGTACAGGGTTGGGTAGGTAGTACAGGGCTGCTGGTTTTGTGGTTCACTACCAGTCTAGAGGGTGGAGGCTGCGGAACGTCAGGAACTTCACCGAACATTCTTTCGACATGTTTTGATCCCATACTGTCAAGGTAGCAGTGTCGGTACGTTTCTTGCTTCTCATTGCAGAGCAGAGACCTGCAGCTCGTCTGGCGACTCGCAGCCTACAAGCTTCCTCAGTGGTAGCATCCCACCTTTCAAAAATGTTTGACCTCGAATTTCAGACCTCAAGTGACTCCTATGCAGCCTCTAGATGACTGCCCAAAGGGAGCAGTTGATGAACGCCATTCCCAAATGGGTCAATCCTATAAGCCCTGAACCTCAAACCCTCAATGCTGAATCCTAAGCCTAAAGCCTCAGCCTTCTCCAGGGTCCTGAAGCGGATCGTTCAGAGCCAAAGCCAATCCTTGCTGGGGCGTTTGGGCACCCAGCTTCGATTTTCATAAGAAAGGTTGCGGGTCAATGGTTCAGTTTGATTCGAAGTGTTGAGGTCGAGCTTATAAGGTTTTAGGGTTTCCGATCAGGGTTTCGAACGACTTTCAAGACTTTGCCTCATTGGGATTTGGAGTGTTTGGGCCCAGTCAAGGAGTCCGAGTCAAGGATTCCATTCGCCCAATAAATTCTTTACAATTTCTGTTGAAGGTCACCAGGTTGGTGTGGATAAGGGGCTGAGGACTGAGGATTCACTTGTTAGTTAGGGCTTCCAGTGTCAAGCGAATGTGGAGTTTAGGGCTACCTTCTTGACTCTCGTGAGCATGCAGACATGGCGGCGAATCCCTTATGTTGCCGTGTTCCCCGCTACATGTAGGCTCTGCTCCTATAGAAAGTCTTGGCCACTAGAAGGCGGGAGAGTTTCACACTCGCAAGGGGTGTGCCAGTTATCTGATCGTTATTGATATGACGATGGGCTGATGCCTTTCACATTGGTGTGTGCTGGGTCTAAGTGTCGTGCAATACGCGAACACAAGCCCAAAATCCAAAAAAGAAAGCTTCAAACCTTGAGCCCTAAACCCTACCCTCCAAAAGCCAATATGGAACCGCATGTAGCATCCTTTGAAAGGGGATGAATCTTCAAGGGTCAGTCCTGCGTGTGAACATAGACCTTCGGATGCAACTCCTTTTCTTGCATATTATGACTTTTGGCTTCCTGGCAGGACCAAACAATGGTTGCAGACAAACTAAGGAAGTGCATGATCCCTGACCCCATACATAAGGCCGATTCTTAGGGTTGCATGAGTCAGTGGAGCCACCTGCTTGCCCCCATCACTCTGACTGCGAGTCTGATATTTGCACTCAGATCCTTGTTTTGCGACGGTTCCCCTAATTAGTTCCCCTGGTCGCAGTCTTGGCGTGAAACGGCGGAGAAGCTGCTTGAGAGTAGAGTTGTGGTGCGGGGATTGTTTCGAGTAGAGTCTGCCCCGGCCCCTGAGTGCCCTGGACCATCGTCGATTCATTTGGAGACTCTGAGGCGTTCTGGATCTACGAAATCCCAAGGCAGGCTGTTGGCTGGTGTGATTATGGAATCCTCAGAAGGAAGCAGGGTGATTCCATTTTGATCTTGCTGGAAAGAGCCGGCCGGATGCGCCTGCGGCTTTGGCCCGAAGGCTGTAGTACGAGCCGTGACAAATCATCATCACAAAGTTGTTTGGAGCCTCCTAGTTCTAAGGTACGGTGGAAGCATAGGTGCTGCCAGGATTTTTATTTGCTCACGTTGGGAATGGTTTTGCCTTCCAGTCGTTGCCACTACGAAGCCAGCATGGAGACAGTGTTTCATGTTTTGGAGGCTGGATACCCAGCGGCTTTCTCAGATCGAATGCAACCCAACCCCAAAACTTTGGAGACTTGATCTGCTGCGCTCTGCAGCTGGAAGCCAGCATGCTTAGCCTCTGCCCCCTTCGTCTTCAGCCCCAAGGCGCTGCAAGCCTCTAATTACACAGCCACGGGACTGGACTTGAAAAGGCCCCGGGCAGAGAATCTCGAAAGGGCTGGGAGTCGGGCTTAGCTTCAGTCCTTCTTCCTCCTGATGCAGGATGTGGCGTTGCTGAGGGAAGAGCTTTGGACGATCGATCGTTGTGGCCAAGGAGTCTGTCGCTGTGATTGCTGTGAACGTGCCGATGACCAAGGTTTTGATGACCTTCCTGCAAACACCATCAACCCTGAAGGGGCCAGGGAGGTCTAGAGTTGCTGGGTTGGGGCAGGCATGCAGAGTCCGCTTGAGAGTTTGCTGGGAGCCCCCGATTAAAAGCCGTTTGCTTGTTTATGCTGGATCGATGAACGCCCAGCATTTTTGAGAGTTTTGTTGCTATCAAGTTTTTAGGGCGTGATGGGTTCCTTAGGCTGGAGGTGGGCGGCTATTTGCATGCCCACTGCAGGCATTCAAGAAATTTGGTGTAATCCGAAAGCCACACTATGCTTGCATCACCAAGATTGCCTGCACAGAGTTTAACGTTTAAAGATAGTAGCGCTCATCTCTCACGGTTTCCAGGAGCATCCATGCTGGCCAAGATTATGCATTGCGGCAGTACGCACGCAGCTACCAGTGGCTGGCAGAACACGAGAAAACAGGCGCTCACTTCAAGAACCTCAGCAAGTGAGAAGAATGCAAAGACCGCCATGCCTGGAAATGCAAAGTACACAGAATTCATCACGCACTGAAATTGGCTTAGATACCAAGGCATTTGGTGCAGCGTGCATTACTTTCCATTTCAATTGTCTTTGCGTCCGCAACAGTGCAAACCACCATTTAGCAACATTCGTCACAAACGGAACCATTTAGACCCTTGGAAGCCATTGAGATGATGTTACAACTGAGGGAAAATGGCATCCTGGCATGAGTTGCAGGACAATAATCCATGCGCGGATTGTTTATGATAACCCAAACATTCGGGCCCCACACTAGCATCAACCCGGAGACTGGGTTTCCCTAAGCCCTAAACTCCAAGCCCAAACCTCCAAACCCGAGACCCCTTGAGCCGGTGAGGGGAGGTATTCTCGGTCAGGCAATCCCTAAACCCCACCCCCCAACACTGACATGGAAGCCCTGAAAGGGTTCTCCAATGATTACATGGGATTCCTTGTCAGTTTGCTGGAGCGTAACCCAAATGATAAGTGGGGGTTGCAACTCTGCAGATTGTTTTGTTTGACACCTTGCAGGAGCCGATTACAATGTCCGGTACTACAAAGAAGGTCGCCCGATTTTGAACTTAAGGGCTTCCAAGCTGTACAGGGCTTGCAGTGGGTGTGTTTTTTTTTGTGTTCCTTGAGATGTGGATCTATTCTCCATTTAGGATTTAGGCGCTCAGGCCGGTGCTTTATGCTGCAAACTTTTAAGGGGATCAGGTCCTGAGATTGCAGTGGTTCAAGGCTTAGAGCTGAGGCACCGACTCAAAGCCCTGAACCCTTGCGCGTTTCTAGTTTCAATTGGTTTTCTGAATCTGCCTCTGTGTCCTCAGTTTCCAACCGGAGCTTCCAAAAAGCAGGGGTCCTCCTTAAGAGTCCCCTAAGTCAGGCCCCCAAAAACCAGCCCATAATTACGACAAATGCTCAAGAGGCCTTGATCACGCTGTCATACAGTTTGAACAGCTGTTAAAGTCCACGTTGAACATCTCTCGCTGCAAGCCATGCATGACCTGCATCCGCGCTCCGCACATGAGCTGTGATCACTAGCATGATATACGAGATACGGAAAAAACCGTCTCAGGTGTTTCAGGTATTTCAGGGCAACTCGGGTGACCTTAGTGGTACACCCGAACCACCGCGAGTCCTAAACCCTAAGACCTGAACAACCTAGCATCCTCGGCTCGCTTGGAAATTCCAACCCGTACCCCCCCGTAAACAAGCGTAGGCCAAAATGTAATCAATTTACGACTTTCATTTGGGTGCACCAAAATCACCAACCCTAAATCCCTGGAGCCACAAACAGGGGGTGACGGCTTCTCCGCGTCGGTGTTGCCGAAATCGCCCTGGGATTGCTGGCGAGCTCTGAGGCCGGCAAAGGTTGCAAGCCTTGAGACCATTTTCCTAAGGGTGGAACACGCCACGTATGAGGCGCTAGAGTTGCTGTGATTCAGAAATTGTGGTTTGCGTAGTTGTGTCGTTTTTGTGTCGGACGAGGCACTTATATTCCGAATACATGGCTCAAATTGAAGTCAGGCATTGCAATGGTGTTGTCTTGAGCTGTTATAGCTAGTTGTCGCAAAGCAGGTTGCTCGCTTCTGTTTAGAGTCGATATGAGCCTCAGGGTTTTGATTCCACATGGTTTTGATGTGATTGATGTTCACGGACCGCTTGGGAATACGCCTCCATTTCTTGCAGCATGGTTGTGGTGCTCTCCAGAATCCGTGACTCACACTACGAGTTATCAAGTACTGTGTGTGAGCATTTTGGTGAAGCTGGGGACATAAAAGGAGGAAGCAAAAGAGTAGCTGAGTGCGTAGGAGGCGTGATGCAGATTTTGGAGTTGTGACTTATCATGGCAAACACAATTTCTACCGCTCCGCATCATGCTTTAACCTGTCGAACCCGACCTGAACAACTGACCGCAGTCTTAACCAGATTCTCCTGAACTCCTGGGGCCTTAAATTTACCCCTTTGAAACCGAAACCCAGTTGAGAACCCTACAGTTTGGGCATAAGCCAGGGCTCGCTGAATGGGCTATAGGTGACACAGGGCCAAGAAGGGTCCGCACTTCTGGTTTTGCAGTCTTGCAGTTTCTTTCTGCCTCGAGAGCTTCTTGGGATCGGCTTGTTTCGAGAAGTTGCACTGCAGGTTCTACTTCTCGGGAGACTGAGCGAACATCGCTTTGCCGCAGTTGCGCCGAAAAGGCGTTCTTGGGTGTTCTTGAAAGAACTAGATAAGGTTGGTTAACTGGCTAATTAGTTGGAACTTAGTACGTACTTTATTACATCGCATTATCCAGTGTTGAACTTTTAATCAAAAGCCGTATAAACACAATAAGCAGCGAGGATATAAAGGAGATCCTCATTCCTTAAGTTTCTTCAAAACGACAATGTAATGACTAATGACTTCAAGACCTTGATTCATGATTAGGTTGCCCCTTGACAAGTAATTAAGTAGTCAGTCTTCCTCTATTAAAAGGTGCTCTTCCATGCCTTAGGGGACTGAAAAGCCATCCAATATCATGTGGTTCTGCTGCTGGTGGGGAGCGATTGATGGTGAAGACCTCGTATGTGGCAGCAGTAGACACAAGAGTGGTGGTCGGGTTGATGGTCGTGGGCGTAGCGGCTGTGTTCATACGACGGTGGTGGCTGGAAGAAGACACAAAGCCGTAGCAGTTGCAACCGTTCGTGTGATCAATAACCTTGATTTTTCTGCGAAACAGAGGCTGTATGAACTGGGTTGCGCACACTTTCGTGCATTTCACTGTAGCAAATAGAAAAGTGACTGAAGGCCTTGGTTGGGCGCTGAAAGGTTTAGGGACGGGAGGGACAGCTGCTCAAATTGGAGCAATCACTCCTCCTAAAATCCCAGTAGTGCACGGTCCGCTACTTGCTTAACCCCTATAGCCCTGAATGCACCGTGCCATGACTCACAGGTGTGAAGCCTCACGCTCACAGCATTCTCGCAAGCGTTCCCCCTCTTGCAGCTAACCTTTCTTGCTCAAGCTGCAGAAAATGCCAATCGAGTAGAGCTTCAGTGAGACCAACATGAGTAACAATGATGACAGTATGAGCAGGATGGGAAACGCAAACCATACCCATATGGATGATGCTGAGAACTGCGAAGGACATTCCTGTTGTCAGAGTTGATGCGTTGAGGCAAGTAATGTTAATGTCAAATCACAGCCGATCCGCAAACGCAACCTGACATGAGTTTTCAGCAGCACCTTACACCACTAGAACTAACCTCTAGGTACATCTCTGTGCCTCAGCCATGTCTCCACAGAAATCACTGAGCGCCTGCTGCCAAGCATTTGACTCATTTGACGGTCAGACCTACCATGCATACCGCTAAGCAAAAGCATCGAACGGGAGTTTGAGGCAGAACGTCCCTAGCTGCCCATCACTGTGAATCAAGCGCAGACGGCAAGTGAGGCTTGAGAAGGGTCCTTCAGGCTCACCAGGCCCCTCTCTCCCTGGACCCTAAAGATTCTCATAACTTAGCCTCAGAAGCCTGTGCCGGCCTCGCCCTTAGGAAAAATTCTTTGCATTTGGGGGTTCAAGGGCTTTCAGGGTCAGACGTGCAAGGGCTAAGTTCCAAAAAAACAAATTCGGCACAGTAAGCAGTTTTCCGCTGGCGAAATCAGAAATGAAATGCCTCAGCCCAGGAATCTCTCGTTCTCATTATCAGAGCAGATTGCTACACTAAGCTCATCTGCTGTTGTTGTTTTTGCACTCTGCTACCACGTACATATCTTTCTCGATACCCTGAACCCACCCAGGAGATCAAGCTTGAGGATATCGACTTCGAGTCGATAAAGGAGCTGAACGATGGATCCGGGATCTTCCATCAAGTGAGGAGTTGTAAGATTTGGGGTGTAGGCTTTCGACAATATTCCGAGAAAACAAGTGCAGCTTACTTAGGTGGAGTTTCCAGATGGGTAGTTTCCAAAACTTGGGCTTCATGTTGGGGACCCCAATGCTGATACCCTGAAGCATCTTGATAATAAGCCATATGCAGCAAGAGATCTCAGAGCATTGTTTAGGGCTTGGGGTTCTTGGTTTACGGCTAAACAGGTTTCATCAATTTCGAACATGGGGGGGGCTTCCGGCAAGAAGGCTGCTGTTTCACGACTCATTCCTTTCCTGGGCTTGCTTCACCTGCAGCTACAAGCATCCCAAGCCAGGGATGGGTTGAGGTTGAGGTACCTGGAGCAAGCGAAACCCAAAAGCGGCTGAGCCGTGATCCACGTACCTCAGAGCCCTAACTAAATCCTACACCTGTAAACTGACTGTGAACCCTAAACCTCTGCCCCCTCAAGCCCTCTCAAGCCCCAAGGCCTAAACTAAAGACTTACACTCTGAGCCCTACACCTGCCCGACATCCCGCACCTCTGCAGGACTGCAAAGACAAAGCCGTGCTGAAGCGGTATCTGAAACTTCTGGAAGACGATGGTCTGGGAGCCTGGTGATGATGGGCTTTGGTTTGGAGCTTTGGAGCTTGATGGGGGTTTAGGGTTTGGAGTAAAGGTGACGTTGCATGAAGTGATGGCTTCCAGAAGCAGCTTGCAGCTCTTCTCAGTGTTGGCAACGTTGAACGATAAGAAAAAACTGAGGACAAACAACCTTCGGGGTCTACAGGGAAGCACGGGAAAGGGTGCTTGTAGTTGGCCTATCCCAGCAGCCCACCCGAACTCGAACCATGACCACACTGGTGGTTGCCTCGCTAAAACGCAAACCATGGCCCTGCTCATAGTTTGAGCAAATGGTCATGCACATCTCAGGATAGTCAAAGCGAGGCCCAGAGCCTAAGATCACGCCGACATACAAGCAAGTATGCCGTAGAAGCCTAAAAAGGTCACGCACAAGCACGTTACGGAGGCAAAGATGATTTGCACAAGGTGTTTGGGCAGCTTTGTAGTCCAAAGTTATAGTCCCCCTTAAGTAGATAGAATATGGGGTATATGGGGATCTTTTTATAATATACCCAAAGCCATATTCTATCTTAAGGGGGACTATATGTTCTGCATCAGGTGGACGCTTGATCCTCGATTCGACCTCACCTGACCTTCCTTCTATAAGCCCTAGTGGCCCAAGAATCGGAACTCTCCTTGGCCTCAAATGCCTAATTATGTTGTAGAGGCTGGATGCGGATTGAAAGAGCAAGCTGCCCACTTTTTGAAGCTCTCTAAGAACGTGTCTCGGTGTCCTGTTACGCCAGTTTTTCCAAACAGATCTCCTATGTACCCTCCGCGGTATGGTCCTTACAACCCCCAAACTCCCCGACCTCAGATCCTAAACCCCCTATGCAGCCCCACATAACCTTGGGTCCGGGCTTGGGAGCCAGAGATGGGTGGCTGCTAGTTACTTCGAGGCGGCTACTTCATCGACCTTGTCAAGGCCTGCAAGGACAGACTCCTGGAGGCGAGGAGTTTCTGCTGTACGGTTTGGCGTTTAGGTTGCGGCGTTAGGATGGTTCCATGTTGTTTAGGAGAGCATCGGGCTTAAGTGCAAGATTCAGGATTGTGGAACTCGGGTTTATATGGAGTACGGTTTCGGGAGAATTGCGCCTTGGAGTCAGGGTGTTGCGGATAACTAGGCTTGCAGTAAGGTACGGCGATGACGTATAAGGGAATTCAAGCTGAAGGCTCAAAGATTGAAGGTGTCTCAAGCGAGCTTGCAGGTTGTACTCTTCAGGGGGCTACTTGTTTTCAGATCTCTAGTCTAGGTTTGGATCGTAGTGTGGCCCGGACATTGAATGCCAATTGAAGCACCGAGGGCTGCTGCCCCCGCGTTTTACAGCTGAGTGAGTTTTTGCAGGACTGAGGCTTGACTTTAGGGCGGTACTTCAGTGAGAGATGCTCTCCCAAGTTGCAGCACAGGACTCTGAATGTTTGGAAAAATCATCATATTGCATCCTTCTGTTTTACTGCACCATCGTGTGCCCCCAGGGATTCTCTGTCAGTCTAATTAATGGTCTCGATGCAGTCCAATCTCATCATATGAGTTGCTCGTAGACGCGCAACCCCAACTGTATGGCACCTATTAGGAGGCAGCAGGCTCCTTCCGTTCAAAACTTTTCTTGCGCTCAAGGGTTCAGGGTTCAGGGCCATGACTGTTTTAAAAAGGACTAAAACGTTTTGTCCCTTTTGTGTGTCTTGTGTTCACTGAAGACAGGCCGACAACAGAAACAGCATTGGTTGAAGTCTTCAGGTTAGGCAGCTCCGTCAGCTGCCTGAAACACAAGTGAGGTGAAGCTTGATTTGCATCATTTTGTGTCTGCTTTCCACTTTGATTGATTGCCGTTATCGCTGCATGCTGGCCCTTGTGAAAGCCATCTTCCTGATGATCAGAACTTCCTTGACCTTGATTGTTGTTGCAGGTTGCACCGAAGGAGTACTACCTCCTCTACCCACGCTCCACGTTGGTGGGCCCAGTGCTACGTCCATAAAGCATGGGGTTCAGGGTTCAGTACCTTGTTTGGGCGCTTTGCAGGGCTTTGGCCTTAGCTCTTCGGCTCACATGAACTCATCCAAGATTGAAAGAGCCTGAACCTTAAAAACTTTGGTTCATAGTCGTGGGTTGGTTGGAACGGCGGCCCGGAGCAACGTTTCTGAGGTGTATCTACAGGTGTGAGAGACATGGAGACATAGCCATTCAATGCGGTCCGGCTTCACGGCATTCTACTGTGTGGACGTAAGGGCTCTTCATATGTGTGGACTCATAGCAGCCATAGCAACGGCCCTGCGAAAGCTCCGCATGTTGAGGGCCAAGTGTAGCAAAGAAAATGGTGTGATGGCTGGCTGCACATTTTACAGAGAATATGGAGCGGCTGTCAAAACCGGATCGCATCATTTTGATGTATTCGGGAGCCGCGCGGTCCCCTCATCCAAGAGATTGCCCCTGTGAAGGAGCAGAGCTGTTTATCCATGTAGGCAAGATGTTCTGTTTTTTCTTTTGACTCCCAAGCCACCTTCACAGCCAGTTGCATCTCAGCTGGATCAGTCCAAGTCAAGCTTAAAAATCCATGTCCGCGACCAGGCTCGTGACATGTTGGACAAGATATCAGGATTCTCTTCTGTCTTTCGGATCCCCGGGAATATTAGTAAGTGGAAGTTCTCTCGACTGTAGCGCAGGTGAATCTTCTGCATGTGACCACTGTTCTCAAGCCAGCTTAAATGGAACATGAACCTTGAGAAGCCATGACTGACCCCGAGCCATTTGAAATCCTGAGCCCTTACCCTGGACCCCCAGAACCTACCTACTGCAGCCCTGCACCCCTGACCCCGAACCTGCTGAACCCTCAACTCCAAAATCTTTAGCACTTTCCGAAGCCCCAAGCCGCTGGAACATCAAGTATGGATGCCTGCCGAAACTAACAAAGTCCAAAATCGCCCAGAAGCCCTGGAGTCCTGAAAAAAACTCCAGATTTATAAGCCAGATCTCAACGACGCCTCGCTTCCAGATCTCAAAGCCTTCCGAGCCTGACCACAAAAGCTCCAAACCCTGAAGCCCCAAACATCTCAAACCCTTCTGAACCCATGCGCGCGCTGTGGTTCTTCTGCTTGCCCCTCTGCGCCGACTCTTCGGTCACTGCCGAGCTGGGTTCCTTTGGAGTCTGTTTGACTGCTTATAGTTATAGTATAGTGAAGAGAGAAAGGTAGTGTTGACACAGTGTTTGGAGTAGATCGGGCTTTGTTTCTGAAGTAAGGTTGTACAAAATGCTCTGCAGTTTTCGAAGCCGAAGGCTTTGCTTACAACCTGTGGTTACCCGAGACATGGGAGGCTGCTTTGAGCACGCTTTGCTTCTCGAACCAGCTTCGGCGCTTGCAGATTGGGAACCCTTAGCATCTTGTGTTGCGGTCTCAGTCCTCAACCGCAAGCCTGCCAGTTTAAGTCATTAAGCCTGTTGCCGCACTTTGAACCTCACACTGCTCATTTAGGCTTGAGCGCCAAAGGTCAAACTTGAGCTCCAAAGGTTCGCAGCTGAGGCTTCTGTGGTGTCTCAAAGCCACTCTTCAAGGCCCGAAGGGGGTCAATTCTGGCTGAGGTTTGAACCTTGCTTTTTGGCGTTTTGTGCTAGTGTTGGATGGCTCCATGTGGAACCACAACAATGGTGATCTATTGTCCTCCAATCAGCTCTAGGCTTCCCCGTTGGAGGTCCACAGCTCTGCAGTATATTGTTGTTATGTTCCAGCATCACGGGCAGGTGCCTGAAGATTGGACAGAAGGTACCTCATCTGCGGAAGCAAGGGAATCCCAAAAGCAGGTCCAGGATTCTGTCGCCCCTGTATGCATAGATACTACCTGCTTAACATCCTGCAGAAGCCATACGTACAAAGTCCCAGCATCCACCTTTCACAGGGGCTCATGCTAAAAGAGGCTTAAGCCTTCCATCGTGACGCGAGGATGCCACCGTGAAGGTAGAACCAATCGAGGGCCATGTGAATTGGTTCCAGCTTCTCGGAAAGAATTGGATGGCTGGGCGTTTAGGGTTTGGGCTTAAGTTTTGAGGTCTTTAGTTTAGCGTTCGAGGTTTGGGATCGAACATATGCTACTGAGAGGCGAGCAAGGGAGGGACTCTATGAGGAGAGAGCGGCTCGTTCGTTCAGTGTTCGTCCAAATGCAGCAATGAACATGTCAACCGGACTCTGGATTTCGTCGCTCAGGTTTTGGGGTGTTGGGCCAGGATTTGTCTGGATTGAACTTTGAAAGTGCAAGGATACTTGGGCATGTCAACGTAAAGACAGTATGTATCTCCACTCCGCGGGGAGATCTTGTCTCAGAAGGCAGTATGATAAAGTCGCGAACCCTAAATCCTAAGCCGCAGACCTTGAACTCCAGACTGCAGTAGTATAGAGAGTGTTAAGCAAGCCAGATCTGGGGTGTTCCGCTCTCCGTTCAGGCCTTAGGCCTGCGGCGCTTGTGTGGCTTATTCAGCGAATGTTGTACACGCAGAGTTGTTTACTGAACTTTGTACTTGCATAGCCTGTATGTATGATTGCGATTTTTTTACATTGCCAAGCAAGTAGCACAGGTGGATGTGATGTCTGAAGCATTTCGAGGTTGCTTCCCCAAGCCCTATAGGCCAAAAGCGTTTTAACGCTGAGACCTGTAAACCCCACAGCCTGCCTCCTGAACGCCGAATCCCAAACCCAAGACTGAGGCAAGGCATCAGAGTCTTGGCTGCGCGAACGAGTGCAGCTTGAGACGTATTCGGGCTCCCACCTACGGCTTTTCTAGCGAATATAGAGGTGTCAAGCGAAGGGTTGGGGTCTAGGGCAGAGAATCTAGGGTTCCGTGTTTTGGTGGGGGCAAGGGTGCAGGGTGGAGAGTGACAACAGGAATGTAAGCACCATGATGAAAGAGCTGCCCAGAGGGTTAAGCGTAGGGTTTGGCATGTGTATGCAGCATGTAAGCATAAGGTTCGAGGAGTGAGGGTTTGGCTCGTTTGCAATTCAGGCGCAGGACAGTGTGAGGGTTTGCGTTTTGCCCCTTCGATGCTGTGAGGATTTCAAATCCTTAACCTGAAGCTCCGCGCATTGACATCCTGAACCCCGAGCCCCAACCCCTCATCAATTCAACCTCGCAACCATTGAACAGAAAAGTAACACCGCAGCCTTCAACTCCAAATGCTGTTCCCTCAGGACTGCTCTAAATTGGCGCCTTATCTGTCACAATGATGGGGGCTCCTAGCGTCTAACAGGGCTACTACCCCGCCTCCCAGAACATACGCCATAATCCTCAGAATGGCGACCCTGCAAAACAAGGAGCCATGCCGTTGAAAATCCCGCATACTCTTTCCCCTAACCCGAATTGCAACCTCCAATTAAGCCCCCAACCCCAGATGCTATTTGGTTGAAGCTTACATCCCAAACTTTCCATCCTCGAAGCTTAGAGGCCTCGAGCCACAACCCCCGCAAATACACGAATGCAATTTTATGGCAACTGCAAGGCGCCGTCCTCGGCTGGATGGGGAAGATCCCGCGCCTTGGCGCGGATGAGAGTGTTTGGTTTTCTGCCTTAGGGTCTAAGGGCTTTGAGATTTCAATTCACCCCAAGTAAACTTGCCTAGTTCAGTCTAAGGACCTGCGCAAATGTCGTAGAAGGCAATCTAGAGCCTGGGTGTAATATGTGGCGAGGTAGCATCCACAAGCTAGCCCATAAACCTTAGACCCTGCTATAACCGTGTGTATCCGGAAGTTCAGGCTAACCCGAAACAGACCGATGTCAGGAGCTCCAACCCATTCCAAACCGAGAAGCCCCGCGCCTTGAAGCCTCAAGTCCGACGTCTGGACGTGTATGAAATTCCAACGTGAATATGCCTTGAAGCCTGGACTCATAGCTCACCCTCTAAACACCCTAAACCAGGATTTCAGTTTTGAGGCAACCCCATGCTCTGAACTTGAAGGCCCACCGCTTTACAGCCCTACAAATCCTTTTGAAGTCTTGGATCAGCCCCAAACCCCAAACCCTAGGCACTAAACTTCAAACCTGAGACCCTAACTTAACAAGTGGGATCCGTGCTGTTGAGAAGCCCCCGCCCATCTGAGGTTGCCTTTCCTCCCTGGCGCTCAACCTCCCGCGATACCCAAGCGACGTGAGGAGGTGCGTGTTGACCAAGGGGAGTAAAAATTCCGGGCTGAGGTTTCCTGATTTCAAGTCGAAAGTTCAAGTTTAAGGGCTGAAGGTCAAAGAGTCAAAGGGGCTTGAGGTCTAGGACCCTAAGCCCTCCACGCTGCCAGTCCTTCGATCCTTTCCTGTTTCTGTTGCTGAGCTAGATGTGGTTGTTTTGTTAGTAGGAACCATGTCAGAGTAGGTTTATGTTCAACAGACAACTAACCCTAAACCTTCAGGTCAGGCGTAGCAATAGCTCAGAACTTGTTTGAACCTTTGTCCTCAGCAAAACCATGCTGAAAACGGTCTTACCAGAGGGTTTAGGGTATTGATTCTTTGCAATGTCAGAAAATGCGGGCATTTCTGGGTTCTTATCGTGACATGGATCCCTACGTCTGTTTCCCCATTCGGGAATTGGGGATAGTATCTGAGTTAGCCTCCATACCACAGGATAGCAGCACGTTTCCCTTTGGATCAACTGCCCAAATCGTGGTACTTTAAGGACAGATGTTTAAGACCCGCGGTCTCGAGGCTGAAGCTGTAACGTGTGGCCATTTGGATCCTCAAGGCTTCGTCCAAACCCTTTCCCAAACCCATTCGAGCAAACATTCTTTGGCTCAGCAGCTATTGTAGCAGGCTGGCAGCTGTAGAAATGCGTACGCAACTTTGGCGTGGTCGGGGGTCTCAACAATGCCCTGGTCAGGTTTTATAGGGCTGACCAAATGATGGGTTTGGGAGAGTTTCAGGTTATCTTGTTTTAATGCCAAGTGTTGGGATCTTTATCGTGACTGCTGTTTTATTGGCGGGTACATACACAGAGACACATTTTCCATACAACGCAGTGGACCATGATGATGACGATGATGCTGATGATGCCGCCGCTGTTGTTGATAGCCATTCCCATTATACATAAGCACACTGATTCGTACCAGCTTTTGTGTCCTGAAAGCCCTATTCCTAAGCCCGAAAATCCAGAAGCCTTAGCCAACAAGTCTTGCTTTCGATGCCAGGAAACAAATTCATGGTTGACACGTCAGTTAAGTAAGATCGATGCTACCAACATCTATGGTGGTAGATGCTTGCACTGTTGTGGAAGTTCTACTCGAGCGATGAATGGATAGTTCCAAAGATCTTGCTTCTCCAGATCAGCGAACACGATATTCTACGTGGCTCCCACGTCTGTTCAGACCTCATCTGTCTTCACATCTTGCGGAAGAGAGTGAGCCTGTAGAGACGCAGGAAGTGCAGATTGGAACTTCGCTCAGAGCTTCAGCTTTTGCAGAGGGGATGCGACAGCAGATGTTTTGCATCGTCCAATTCCGAGGAGGCAGAGGAAGCACGGCCGCGCAGCCAACAAACAGGGAGCTTGCTCCTGATCATGCTGCGGGGAAAGTCCCCGTGCCTTGGGGCAGAAAGTGCCAGTGGGAGACCACAAGGCCAGCGCCAAAAGCTTGCAGTGAAGCCTCGTGTGGAGCTGTTTTGTCTTGGAGCTGGCCACTTGCAACAGCACAGTCATGCCGTGAGCACTCCAGCAAGTGCGAACTGAACGGGGCTTACTCTCCTGATGCCTTCTTCCGCGAGTTTGGCCGCTGTATCATTGTGCTTCAGCTTGGGATGTACAGACTCCTGTGATGAGCTTTCAAATTTGTGTGAACGGAGCTTCAGCTTTTGCAGAGGGGATGCGACAGCAGATGTTTTGCATCGTCTATTTTCGAGGAGGCAGAGGAAGCACGGCCGCGCAGCCAACAAACAGGGAGCTTGCTCCTGATCATGCTGCGGGGAAAGTCCCCGTGTCTTGGGGCGAGCACGCATGTGATTGGGGGGTTCAGACTCCGGTCTTGAGTTTCGGGGTTGAGGGCATCAGGGGTTGGGGAGGCAAGCCTTGCATAGATGATCATTAATTGAGTTGTTTGAAAAAGCTGAGTAAAGCCACAGTATTCAGTTTGTGGGGAACCTCGATTTCAAGCGATCTGAAGTAATTAGAAGACATACATCCCAGCAGTCTCTTTGAGCAAGGGAATACCAGATCCTCAACCCGCAGCTACAAGGTATCGCAATTCTGTTAGGCGTGGTGTTTCGGGAGTATGTGCTGCGCAGGTTTTCTTGATTTGGGCAGGAGATGCGGAATTCCGGACGCAAGCCTAGTTGGGCCTAGCTAGCTTCCACTAATCCGTGCACACCGGGATAGCAAAAAGGCCTGTAGCCTGGAACCTTAATCCGAAACTTCGACTCCTAAACAAGAATCATCTGGGCGTTGTGCTCCCTCTAGGAGGGCCTACGATGCCTCATGCCGTACCCTGGCTTCTTTGGCTTGGAGGTCTTTAGGGTCTAGTGATTGGGGTCCCGGAGCGGGTTTTGGAAATCGGAGCCGCCAGATAGGACCTTTGAGGGTTATGATGGTGTTGCGTGTTGATGCTTGTGAGGTGCTTCGAGTTGAGCCTACTTGGATTAGCAAAGTTCAGGCTATTCGAGCTCAAGCGAGGCGAGGTCATGGGGGGGTCCCTTTGATGGGAACTTTGAGAAACCACCACAGTGAGAGGTTTGGGCTTGGTCACCAGCACCAGTACCATTGGGTAGGTTACTGTGGCAAGGTCAGTAGCAGCTTGGAAAAGTGTAAATGGGAAAATAGCAACAGGATCTCAGGAAGCAAGCAAGAATCTCCATTCTCATTGGGATCACATCTTGCTGTTGGATGTGGCGCTAACTACAGCTGTTATTTTGGACGTCCCTTTCTTGTTGCTGATCTGCCCAAGCACCTTGCCAGATACACCAGCCTCTCTGCATCCTGTAAGCCTAATGTTTGGTCCCGAATGGTGTGGGGGGTCTTAATTGTTCGAAGTTTGGCCGAAATTATTCAGCACCCCCTAATTTGTTTGGGGACCCTTGATTGCGCGAAGTTTTGCGCCAATTTTTTCAGAATAGTTGTAACGAAGCCCTTCAAAAAGCCTTCTGGAACCCTGCTGAGCTTTTACCTGAGCCGGCTCGATTCTCCCATTGAATCTGGTTTGAAGCAAAGAATCACATTGTTTAGGGGAGAGGACCCCCCATCCACTAAACATGGACCCTTTTTTTGGAGGCGGGGCCTGCAATAATCAGCACCCGGCATTAAACTCGCCGAGGTATCTAATGAACTGCACGCAGTGGCGCGTGGCTTGGCTTTACTGGGTTTTACTTGCCTCAGACAGATTTCAGATGGAGAACGCGCAGGAATTTACAGCCGAAAGCCCTAAGCCCATAAGCGGGGCGTAGGCTGCGATGGACCTGAATCGGTGGGGAAAGATGTGTCTGCAGTTGCAAGAGGGTCTTCTTCGCCAGGACCCAGCCCCTTTTCCATCAGAGATTTGTACCTTGCATTCCGTTTCCCAGTTGGGTTAAAAAGACCTCAGCCATGAAACTCCTCCCCGGACCCATGCGTTCCGATGCGAAACTTACAAGCTTCCTCCACAGCTGACACTTCAGGTTTCCTTACGTGGGAGCCCCTTAAATTGCCCCAACAGAATCTTGAATAAGATACCTCTGCTTCCCTCATATATTCTACGTTTGAGGGAAACTCCCCACACGCGCTCTTTGCAAAGCTGGTATTCATAGTCTTGAGAAACCTTACTCGCTCTGTACCCGAGACCAGCACGTATCCTGAAGATGTGAGGCCCAGCCTGCTGAACCTAGATACCTTAAATCCAAATTCTTTAAGCCCTCACTATGCCCTCCAATACCTAGAGCTTTTCGTATTCCAGGAACTGGCCGTTAGCCGACCGTGCCCGCCAGAATGTCCTTTCATCGCGCAAGTGACGCCGGACGTCAGGTAGAGGGGCATTGGGGTCCAGGTTCAAGGAGATTTAGGGTGGAGGATTCCAGCAGATTGAAGATTACGGTTCACGGCGTAGCTGCCAAGGTAGATGTGAGGGATTCATTTGGGCTTGCGGTGCTCCCCAGGCTCCGTTTTGCTGAACGGAAAACCGAAAGAAACCCTGAGAAAACCTGCACGTTGAAGAACATACCGGCATCATCAAACTTTCGTAAGCCGCGAGGCAAGTCAAATTACATATCTTGAAGAACACGCGACCGAATGCTGCAGCTCAATAGCCCTGTAAGCATTTGTAAGCCCTCAGCCGAAACTGCATTGACATGTTTACACCTTCAACTTGCCCCGTACGCCTCCGCAAGTATCCCATCATGCCCGCAAGCCCAGGAAGCCCTTTGCTTGCGCGTTCACCTGCGTCAACGTTGCGGGGCCCAACGCTTCTCCTTGACTGGAGCCATTTTTTCAGTATTACATTAAGAGTTGCTTGTTTGCGGCATGCACCTATGCAACTACTCAGCATGTTGCTTCCATGATCAGGCTACCGCACGGCAGTGGAGCTTTTAGGGGTGTTTCTCGATGCCATGGGCTTTTCAAGGGCTTGTGTGGGAATATCTGGAGGTAGTGTCTATGGTTTGTCAAAAGTAGTGGTCCTCTTGCTGGTCCTCGTATTGGACTCTGAAGATTGGGCCTAGGTCCACTCAATAAGCTTTGTTTGGTTTTCCTGTGAGGTGATTCCGCTTCATTGGGTTTAGGTCTGCTTCGATTGCGGACCGGCAATATGGCATGGGTGAACCCCCACTTGGGATTGTCTACCTTGATAGGGGTTTCAGGTACAGTCGTTCTCAGGGCTCACATATCTCGTTAAAGAAGGCCAGTTCCCTACTTGTACCTCGTGTTCCGCCAAAGTCTTGTGATTTTGTTTAGCTCAACCCCTTGACACAGAGCGGTTAACAGTTCTTGGGGGGGATCAAGTCTAACCTACACCCTTAACCACCTAAGAAGGGGATATGCTCAGATGGGCAAGGTTACGCAGTGCCATTACACCGACCCCAACATGGCTTTCGCGAACCCCGTCACGCAGCTCTGCGAGGACATGGGGACACTCCTGTTCTGTCTTCTTGTGCCTACACGAGCTCTTTCCAAAGCTGATTTCGAACATTTTCGAACCATTGGATAGAGGTCATGCGCAGCGAGGCTTTAGATGGGCGTGCGGTCTGTGTTACAAATAGAATTTCTATGTTTCCTGTGTTTCACACAGAGCCTAGGCCAGGCAATTGTCCTTGAACGTCTTGTTTCAACTGCGGCGTTCAGCCACCCAAGACCGATGCTGGTGCTGTGCTATGTTGAAGAATGGTCAAAGGCTGTGTTTACGTTTCACAGGAGAGATTTCCCATTTGCAGAGCAACAGATTCAGCAAGTATCAGCCCTGTGGGAGATTCTCGAACAACTTCCCTTAATACAATGAGGGTGTTCAGAATAGGGGTCTCCGCTTGTACACCACCAAATGCTAAGAATCCTCATTATGGGAACCCGCAAAAGGGTGCCCGCATTCTCGGAAACCCTCGTATTTGGATAGTACCTTGAGAGCCTTCCACCTGCAGCAAAAGCCAAGAAGCTGGAAGATTCGAAGACGCAAACAGGATATCCGCAGCGCTTGTCCCATTGAAACCTGAACCCGCTGAAGCACTGAACCCATTAATCCGCCAAACCCGTCACCCCTCCAGCCTTATAGAATCCCCTGACCGCAAAATCATGAAGGAGTCGCCCATCGAAGGCTGTGAGGTTCAGGCTGAGCCCCGAGTCTAGCTGTCTTAGCACTGTTGAAGGCTTGAAGTTCGAAGTTTCGGGTGTACGCGGTTTGGGGATCTAAGGCTTGGAGTTTTGCGTGCCAAGTTTAGGTTTCATGATGTATGTTTAAGATGCGCGTTTCTCAAATGTGTTTTGCTATGATACGTCAGCAGTCTGAGTCAAAGTCCACAACAGTCAGATTGTGGCACCTCTGTGCTTGGTTGTGCCTGCGATTCAGCTGCCTCATGCCTTCGGTCTCTTGTGAACTTCCAGACATGCAGTCTAAACTCACTTAAGTAGCGGGAAGCATTTGAACCTACGTCATAGAGGAGGAGCCTCATTTCTGTCGTCAATGCCGGGAGCACTTCGCCATGAACGCGGCTCGGGCCCTGGGCGGTTGCCGGCTCCAGGGGCTGCTTCTCAGGTTTTGGGACCTAGTCCTACACGGGGCGGGGGGCATTGGCATGAAGGACTTCCTTTGTGTTTAGGATTTTTGGGCTCATTCTTGAGCTTAGAGAGGGACCCAGGATTTCCAGGTTTAGTTGTTGGAGATTCGGGGTTCGGGGGCTTCAGTTAGTTTAGATGAGATAATCCGACTTGTACTTGGGATTTATATGGGGGTTTCCTAGCATGGGGCTTCCCCCTTCTACACCCCAAAATGTGATCTTCTTAATTATTATATATAATAATTACCACCCGAAGAAGGAAATCAGGTCCGGGCTTGAACACTTTAAACCTACGCGGCGCGAAGTCCCAAAGGGTCCAGGTACCAGGGTTTGGGGTTTAGTACATACTGTTAGAACTAGCTTTCCCCAAAAATCTGTGAGTATTTTTAATCAAGATTTCCCCTCATAGGAGCCTGTAGCAGATACTTCGAGCCCAAATAGGGTTCCTAAGAAGGTACTTGTGGGGCCCAAGTATACACTACACAGGTACTTGAACGTAAGCTTACACTCCAGACTGCTTCTTGGTTTAGGCACCCCAAGTAAGGTTTTATCTGGATATTTACTTACAGTGCCTGCATGTCAAATAGATATTCAAAATCAAATCATTTTTCACCTAGATAAGCCAGCAGTTTGGGTCAAAGATGGTTGAGGTCAAGGGAGGCCGTTGATGAAATTTATACGTCAAAGACCCAAGCCCGAAACTCTAATTCCTGAAGGCCATACCATAAGCCCTGAAAACAGTATCTTCCCCAGGCCGCCACCTTCAGAGTCCAGGGCTAGGATACGGAGGTAGTGGGGCCAACTCAGGCACAAGCTGGGCCTGTCTTTCTCAGAAGGGCTTATGGAGTTTTCTGGCCTTTCACCGTGTTGTTTACTTATAAGATGTTTGATGTTCTTTCGAACACCAACACGTTGTTTGAAACAGGGAAGCTACAGCTTGCACCATTTTGTTCAACCTCATCCTCGCCTTGTGTACCACTTCCTGTAACAGTCTTCCACCCATTAATTATCGATCTTGCCAGCCATTATTGAACCCTACGAATCCCAGCTTTAAGCACCGGTGACTGAAAGCTCCCGTACTCCTTTTGTAGATCCCAGACCCCAAGCCTGCAGTACTGGGTTTGGCAAGAACCCACAACAAAGTTCCTTCAATAGGATTTGGGGTTTGGATGGACGCAGGATGGTACGCTTTGCTTGTACGATCGCGAGGCATGTCGCTGGCTTGTTCTTTCTGGGTTTGAGGTTCGAGGGCCTAATGGGTCAGTGCTTTTAGGGATTATTGGCAAGATTTTGGCTGATGTTGCTCCTAATAGCCAAAGGTCACTGCCGCGGAATCTACAACTCGGCTTGGCCGTGACACACTTCAGTGAGCGTGGAGGTAGGTACGTTTGTAGCGTGTAGGGCTCTACAGGAAGTAGATATGATCCCAACAAGGGCTCCACATGCCCAGAGAACTGCCTGAGTCACGGTTGCTCAAGGGGACGCTGAAAAATATGAATTAATTCTTACGGATAGGTCATCCATTCTTGCCCCGTCCCAAGTACTCTACAACAATGTCCCAGATTGCTTTATGATTTCGGACTTCGGCCCGGGCTCAGGCATGTTTGACATACTCCTCCACAGTATGGGCCTTGACTAGCCGGGCCTGGTAAATAACCCCAGGCTCCAGGACTCCGGACTAGGATCTGTATTCTGGTTTAGGACTATTGGGATCTTAGCTTTCAAAGGGTTTAGGGTGCTTGCCAGGTGTATTGCAGGTTCAAGTAGAGTGCAGATCCGTTGCATTTTTGGGGGAGAGCGCGCAGGAAAATCCTGCCTTGTACTCCGTGCTCATCCCACAGCAAATTTCACGTAGAAACCCCGAGCCACTTTCAGCCCTGAAGCCAGGGATCGATTATTTGGCTGGTGGACCACATCCACGCCATGGGCTGCTTGACTCCTTGGCGCATAGATTTCTAGCATCCCTAACAATTCAATACTGCCTTTTGCCTCATTTTGCATTCTTCCATACATCCTAAATTCAGGCATGTCAAGATTTTATGTTAGGATCTTCTTGACACTCCTGTTACTAACTGAGGGCTGTGGCTGTGCGCTCTGAGGTGTAGACATATGTTTAGCATAGGCGTTGCTGGGAGGCGCGTCAACAGTCTCACATCTACTGTAACTGTGGTTTCCAGGCCTGCCACCCTAGTCCCAAAAATCCTCAACCCCAGGTCACCCCCAACCGCCAATCCCCCCCCTCGCCCTGAAGCATGCTGAATGCTCAGGCTATTGGGCCTGGGTCTTCGTAGGTTTGCTGCTGTCCTGCTGCTGTTGGCAGGCCCTCTTCGATCCTAGGGTTCAGGGTTTGGGCCCAAGGTCTGGAAGTGACCTTATTATTTATTGTTCGGTGTTTGTTTGCTAGACTCACCTCTACTAACAAAATACCTTTTCAAGGGCGGGTTGGGAAGTGGAGATTCGTGGCAGTCAGGGTGTACGCTCGAAGGATTAGGGTTGACGCTTCTGAGATGCTTGTTTGACTTGACTCAATCCGAAATCCCTGAAGCGCTTGAGTTCTCTAATCAAACCAGCTAAGCTGGAAAAGCTTAGCCCAAGCGCTAAGCCCGAACTCTCTGGCGCTCCCTGTGCCCCAATTTTGGATTCCGGGAAAGTCAAGCCTAGGAGGCCAAAATTCGGATAACTCCGAATCGGCTTGCTCTCTCTCTCTCTCTCTCTCTCTCTCTCTCTCCCCCCTTCTCTGTCTACCCTGTCTACGTGATCTCGCTTTCGCAAGAAGGCGGAGCAGAAAAGACCAACGCACAAGCGAGCAGCCTCTGCAACTGAAACAAGGGGGAGCCACAGAAGGCCCAGAGAAGCATCGAAGCACAGACTGCGCTTCTTGCGTGAGGGACGTCCGCAATGATAGGGATTCCGTCGAATTCGTCTTAAAGGGCGCGGCATCAACGGTTCTGCGGCTTAGTCTTGTTTCATGAGTTCCGCTTTGAGTCACGACCACGGCTTCTGCCGAATGTTCCCGTCTCCTGCTTTCCCAGATCGTGTTGTCGTGCCAGCATCAAGCGGAGTGTCCAAAAGCTCAACAGGAAATCCAGGGCAATCCCACATCACAGTTAAGTTTTCAACCCCATCACTAGCGTGGCAGGAAGCATTAAGATAAAAAGCATATTCAGCCCCTTGTAGACTTCACACTGCGCCTTGGGAAAGAGATATATTAGGGGCCTTTCAGTTGGTCAAAATCTCTTTCACCACGCCCTGAATGCTTAAACATGAATCCCGAAACACCATTTCCTAAACCAGACAATCCGCAAACCCTGAACCCTGATCCCTAAATCCCCAATCTCTATACCTCACTATATACAACCCCATCGAATTCTTGTCCCCCCGCCAAGACCCTGGATGCAAACACAAACTACCCCTTTGCGCCAGCTTCGCGCTGGTCTTCTAAAACACTGGCCTCTTCTCACATTTGCAAGATTGCATTACCATCTCTGCAAGGCGGGGTATGAGCACAGTACATATTATAATCGCCGCGTTCAGGGGTTCAAGGCTTGGGGCTACAGGCCGAGGGTTTAGAGCTTAGGGTTGGGGCCCCCAGTGCGGTTTAAGATTTCCGCCATCTCCTCGAAGCAGAATGCATAAAGGTTCTACAAGCATTCTGCAGACGTTGCACAGCGGCCTTGGGATGTTGTGGTGTTGTTAGAGGTCTTGATATGATGCGCTTAGGAAGGTGCGGCCATGTTTCGGTTGCCTGAAGTCTAAGTTGTGGGTTTGGGCATCCTTGGAGGGCCCAGGAGGAGCAAATCATATGCGTAGCGGTCTCGGGCGTTTGAGGTTCCAAGGCTCGAAATCTCCAGCCGCAAGCCGCAAGCCCAAAATTATCAATCCCAAGCCCGAGGCCCTAAGTCTAGGCCCCAAGCCCTAAACTCTCAATTCTGGTTTGCGTGGATGTGGGGTTGGGGGAGATGAGAGGGGGCCCTTGTAACCATGCCCATATTCAAGAGCCTGTCTTGAACCCCAGCAGCTGGTTGCATCATGCCCATCTAACTAGAGGCAAGACAGCGTGTGGAGTTGAAGAATTCTTGGACCTGTAGAGTAGTCTGGGCAGACCATGTTTGGGCCGACCGGGCCTCGCAGCCTTTGGGGCATCAGGAGTTGAAAAAAGGAATCCTTGACCACCCCCAGTAACACATGGCCACAACCCAAACCCGCAAGCCCCCACTAGGCGCGAAGCGCTTACACCCTGAGGTCCGGAAGAATCCCAAAGTTCATGCAGGAGCTCCCCTCTTTAGCAGCTGGGCTTTAGGAAGCCAGCAGGGATCCGAGTATGGCTGGGGCTTAGGTTCGAGCATGTCTTGTTTTCCAAGAGTTTCCTTCATTTCAGGCCTCCTTGTCACGGAGAATGCAAAGACACCCGAGGGGGGGGTAGGGATGTTCAGGAGAGTTCTACACCAAAGCATCAAGCACAATCCGTTTCAAACATGTCAAGCAAGAGGTCAAGCCCTTACCAAATTGAACCTTTCCCGCAGCTGCTACGCAGGCCATGCAACATGTTTTTTTTTAGTACACTTGGGTTATTATATGGATTATAATTATGGGTGTTATTAACCTACCTCCCAAACCCCCCTGACCGCTAATAATGATACAAACCAACAACAGATCAGCAGCTATAATGCCAAGAGAATGTAAGCAGCAATCCGGAATATGTGCAGTCCTAAGCCGTGAAGTGCTGAGCCTAAGGCATCTGCGAGAATCTGCACACCAAGCTTTTCGGCAAGTTGCGGCAGTTTTAGATCAGGGCTTGACAAGTTGGATTTGAAAGGGTTTTGGGTAAGGGTATTTGTTGGCTTGAGGGTTTGAGGGCTTGGCGTTTAGGCTGGAGTTTGGAGTCTAGGGTGCTTTATTCTAAGTTGAACTCTGGTTCAAAACTGGCTCATAAGCCCTACACCCTAAACCCCACCCTGCATCCTACGAATCCACGATTACGCAAATAGAGCCCACTCAAGGGTGCGGCATAGGAGCCTGCAAAAAACATGTCCAACCCCTTTCACACTGGACCTCATCCGGCCCTTTCAGTTGGACAGTTGTCTTTCTAGGGCACGTTTCTGCAAGGTAGCCCACTATAGTTTTACATGACTCCTAGGGTAACCCATTAGTGCAGAGCCTCAGTATCCTGAGAATCATGCTCTGAAGCCTAACATGTCGAAAGTACCGTGATCACCGTATCTGCTCCCTGCTGTAGACTCATAGAAACCCTTCAAGTCCCAGGACCTGCTGAAGCAAACCTAAAACTTGCCCCACATTCCCCCGCCTGTGCAAGGTTTGTGATCGGTGTCGGCCTACCTCTCTACTACAATTCCCTGATCTTCTTGCTGATCCTCTCAGCCGCTGGTTGTCAAGACCGAGCTGAGAGCAGTAGATTTGACAAGTTGGGGGGCCCAAAAGGAGGCACCCCCAAAATCTATAAACCTTAGACCCTAAACTTCCAAATTCCTAAACCCCAGGCCATAAACCCCCAAACTAAAGCGTTCTAGGACTTCCCTATGCCGACTTTTGGAGGCTCCTGAATCATTTGATCCTTTGGGAAGTCCGGGATGTTGGGCCCACCATTGCGGAGTAATTGAAAACAGAGGGCGGAGGGATCTACAGGACTTGCAAAAGATCATAGCGTCACCCTTACGGATGGACTGAGGAGTGTGTCGAGGAATTCCCTTAGCTCTGGAGACTGTGCCAGTCCTGCCATCTGGACCGCCATCATCTGGGCCACAACAACAGACCCAAGGCTTTCTGAATGCTGTCATGGGAACACTCTACTCCCCAATATGGGTTTAAATATCTTTTGTTTGCCTGGAGGCTGTTGAAGAAGAATACGGTCTTACTTGGTCCATCCGCGATGAAACTAGTCAATTTGGATGAAGGCGTGTCGGTGCGGGGTTTACGTATTAATTAGATAAACAGGTCTTGTGATTGCAGAAAGATGGGGTGGTCTGCTGCACGCTACTATAGTAGTTTCCATTTTCTTTTCCAGTATCCTTATACACCCCCCCCCCCAAATAACCCCAATATACTAGAGTTGTTTCCGTTTCATTTTTTCCCATCATCCTATTTAACCCCAATGTCAGCCCCGAATGTTGAAGTCCCTGAACCTTGAGTTGGCGACCCTCTACGCTCCCGGAAAGTAACATAGAAACCCAATAAAAAAAGGCCCTATAGACACTACAGTCCTTTTAAATAGGGGACACCATGGCTTCCATGTTATTTTGGGGGAGTATATCCACCTCCCCAAATCTGCAAGAGCCAGGTTCTTCTCTTCTTTGGTGCTCACTTTGCTCTTGACAGTGACTCGCAGAGTTACTTGGAAGCATTTTTGTGGGTTTTTTGGGATTTATTTCTGTGGCCCGAGTGCTTTGATCATAGTCGGAGGTCAATGATTGACGAGTTCCAGCGTTTACATGCGTAAACAGGAAGGGTGCAGGGGTGGCGTGGCTCATGTGTGGCTTGAGCTCTAAGCCCTAGGGTTCATGTTTCCTGTTCGTCAAGATAGGTGGGTGCCAAGAGACTAGTCATAACAGAGCCCTCACCAGGCCCGCGATGCGATTTTGCTCAGGACCATTGGGCACAATGGCGGACATCATCTCAACTGCTTTGGAGTACACGTCATGGCTTCCAGAGCGAGAGACTTTGCCCTGACAGATCGATCATCCCACGTTCATATGAATATTCTGCCATTGTCTCGTCTCGTAATTTTCGAAGCACAGCTGTTTAGTGGATACGTGCTGCATCATGGGTTCGCATTATCTCTCTGATCAGGCACCAAACCGTCATCCTTTTACCTCAAAACCCTATCTTGAATGTTGAAACCTAAAGCACTGGCCCGCACCCAAACAAACCCTACAATTTGACCCAGAAATTCGACGCATCGCAAACCCAATAAGCCCTTACCCGAATGCCAACTTGAAGATGCAGCGTGCGAGGTCTCTTCAACTACTCGGGTGTTTCCTCAAGTCCGCTCCAGGCCTTGGAATGCCGAGAAACCCTGCTCAACCTGCTCTAGACCCAAAATCCTCCATCCCAACTCCCAATTTTCAAAGCGCTGTATGTCCAAACCAGCGTGATTGACTGCGCGCTGGTAGATATAATGCCAGGGCTCTAGGCAACTTACTGCAGCCCGCACATGAAAGAAATTCATTGCAACTACATATCATCTACACAAATAACATCCCAGCAGAGCTTGAAGAGCTGATTTGCCGATCCTTAGACTCAGATTGCCTTGCTC
The DNA here is from genome assembly GCA_905231905.1 of Symbiodinium pilosum. NCBI lineage: Eukaryota > Dinophyceae > Suessiales > Symbiodiniaceae > Symbiodinium > Symbiodinium pilosum. Next base: position 132,029 of record CAJNIZ010045082.1, read on the forward strand.
GCGCTCCAAACCAAATTCGTGGCCCCGGCCCCCTGAACATTTCAACTCTTGATAGTCAAGATTAGATGCAATGAAGTCCCACTTCTCGGGAGTGCGGTAGCATTCTTAAGCAGTGCTTCTGAGTCTTACAGACGCCTAGAGCGCTACTCCATCAATACATTTGTTAACTCGAAAATTTCGGTACCCCCGAAGTTCCCCGGAATAGTCTTCAGAATTATCCTCATAAGCTCTGCAAAGGCCTGCTGCAAGTAACCAGGATCCAAGAATGCACCTCAAGTTGGTGTGGAGGTCTATGGCGTGCCATTGTACCCATCTGCAGAAGGCCTTAGAAATATTGTGTTGAGGATTCATGGCTTCAGGTTACGAGATGTGTTTATTTGCCGTTCTGGCAAGAGGCACATGGCCTCAGAAAAAGGGCTAGGGATGTCTGAGCTTAAATCAGGGTTTGAAGTTTTAGATCTGGCGGGTTCTTGCTTTGGTTGGTCTTTCTATGGGGGCCTACGATTTGCTTTTAGTTTGTGTTGACGAGATGGGCTTTGGTTGTCTGAGCCCTTGACTAAATCATCCTCATATGAGGTTTGGTCTGATTTTGAATGATTTGCTTCATCTGCGTCACCTAGATCTGCTTAGCTACAAGGGCCGTCTGGTAAAGAATGACATGGCCAGACAGAGCCAGGCACGTCGGATGCTTCGATTTGCAGCTGGGCGATGGATGCACCTATGGCTTTCAGCTAGACAGAGGGTGAAATGGCGTATAGGGGGCAAGGTTAGGTGAATCGATGGTGTGGAGTTCGGTGCTTATTGCATTTAGGCCTGGCATACCACAGCGTCTGACGCAATCCAGAGGTTTTTGCGTTTCATACTTTCGGGAATACTGCTATGACTTTCCGTAGTCAAGTATCACCCATTGTCCGCAATGAGTGCACGGTTTTTCTCTGGGGAGGGTACCTTTGCGCGAGAAGCAGTGGGCCGTGGTGATGCCTTTTCACCGTCTTCTAGCCATCTTGTCCCTTGGGCATCATCTGTGTGAGAAATTTCCATTGAGAAGTAGCATAGAATCTTCATTGCTACGTGGAAGGGATCAGTAACTACAGCCTGCAGTTCAGACGGGCCTTATCGTTGACGAGCCAAGGCCTCGACATTCGAGTTCATGTGCACAAGACTTACATAGCTGAATTTTTTTGTGGTGACACGTGACCACCAGTCCCCTACTTGCGTCTGCTGCGAGGCTAACTGGCTAGTGTTACAGAGCTTGCACGTATCATCTTGATAGATCAAGCTTACGTGGCCCATCATTACTTCAGATACTGACTGTGGAGCCTGAATCTTTCAACTTATGACTATGACCGCCATAGACCCTACATCACCAGATCCCTACATCATGCTTCCTCAGGATCACGGATTGACCCGCTTCAACGTGGATACTACAGCTCAGGCAAGGTGTAGTTTCTCAAAATGCCGCTATAATCGTAAGTTCGCTATACAGTACCATTGTATATGTTTGCAAGGGTGAAAAATGGTCTTGAGGTTTTGCCTCTGGAGTAGGCGACTACTTTCAAGACCAGGGCGTAGTTGCTAACTGTGGGTGCTCGCAACTCTAGCTTAGAAGAGTCAAGTAAGCTCTTAGTAAAGCTTCTGGTATGATTCTCTGAACGTGGTAGTGAAGTTTATAACTGCTGGGGAATTTTGCGGTTGAGGCTGACTTGAGGGATGGATGTGGATTTAGATTCTCTCAACAGTCCGTGTTTCATGTAACACAACGGTTTGTCGGAAGCCTCGCATCCACAATCCCAACCTACTCCGTCCATACCTCAATGCCAGTGCCCTAAACCGTTAGCTCTAAATCATACGTGCATGGTCGTCCCAAATCCCTGGCATTGGAAAGAACATACATGCTAGAGTGTGTCTCCAGATGTTACAGGCTGCACAAGGTTCTTGCAGTGTCATGCCTTCCACGGGTCCCAATAGATTCTGTCAGCGCTTTTGGAGCTGCATTCGTTGTATGTGGCTTCGGTTAGCATTTACAGTGAAATGGTTCCGAGTGACACAACAAATTGCCAGCAAGTCTCGGGAGCCTCGTAGCAATCTAGCTTCAAACATTAAACCGTGCTAATCTAAATCAAGCTCAGGCAACAGTTTCGCTCGTCTTGCTGAAGTTTCAGCTTCCCTTGCCTTAACCATTTCATCCACGACCTGCCCAGGGCTTCATGCGCAGACTTTCAACGATTCTTGGCCTCAATGAGACGGCGACATGAGCCTTAACTCCATCGTATTCCAGAGCTTAGCATACAAGGCTCAACGGTAGGAACATGGGACATGCGAGGGAGCTGTCACAAGGTCTGCATACCTGATAGTTTGACCGCAGGCATGCCATGGCGGGAGGTTAACAAATTAGATACGGTTGCTGCGAAATTGCAACTGTTCACCTTGCAAACTCAAGACTTGTTTCAGTTCCCGGGATCTCATGGCAAGCCCGTACTTTGCATGTTGTCACAGCCCCGCGATGCGAAAGCAAAGCAGGAGTGCCAAACACCACAAACCAAACAAGTCTTAAGGCACTAGGTTGTTCCGCAGACTCGTGATGACATCTCTCAACGGGTCATTCAGTGTTGACACGACCTATGATGCACCCAGCCTCACTGTCGGGCCGGATCATGTAGACTCTTAACCCTGTACTCGGAACTTACAAGGCCTTGAGGCTCAAGCTTTGGATAAGCTAAGCTTTTAGCTGCCAGGCGCAGCTCATGGGATCCCCAGCTTCATTCGATCCGTCAAAACAGCAAACCTTGTCACCCTTGCCCAGGAAGTCTATGAGGCGGTTAGAAGCGGATTTTTGCAATCCCCCGAGAATACCCATGTATGCCCAAGATGACTTAGGGCAGACATGTTTCAACAACCCCCAGATGTTGCAGGCCGTGTTCCCAAAACCATAAACTCTGCCGCTGTCGAAACTTAGCTCGTTGTTCAGGACTGTGCTCTTCCTTTGGCTACTTGGTCAGAATCACCTCCCTCGGCCGATAATCCTTCGTGCCCCTTAAGCAGCCTTCGGGTACAGTGCATATCGGAAGCAGATATTCCGCATGTATTCTTGGTGCTACGTGGGCATACATAGCCACCGCTTATTCGTTGTCAGCACGAGGAGGGAGGGTGGTATTGGTCCGCTGACTCATAAGCTGATAGGAATGCTTGCGACTGCCGTCTTCCAAGAACCCATTTGAGGATGTCGTGAGAGATTTCACTGGCCTGCTAGCAGCTCAAATTGGAGCATCCTTTTGGTTGCTTTGCTTTTGCCACTTTCCAGTTGCAGTCCGGACTGTGATTTTGGAGATGGGACCCCTGATGAAGCAGACCTCGCCTCCCTGATGCAGTAGCAGCCCGTTTTATGGTCAACAATATCCTGCAGATTTCTTCTGGTACCTGGTAGCTGCTCTGTGGCACCAAGCACTATGCCAGGATCCCAGCCCTGTCCCAAATATGACTGTTTATTGGTTTCTGGAGGCAGGAGGCACCAGTAGTGGAGAATCACATTGAGAATCACAGATGGCAAGCAACATGGACATGGGATGTACAAAGGCGGAATGCCAAATCCCGGAAAAACAAGAGTCGCCCCCCCCATGCTTGGAGGTCTCCATCTCAGCTTAAGGTCTGGAGTATTTGTAAAAGCTCGAATAGTCAGGCAGTATCCCGCAGTATAAGCTCAGTGCAATTATGTCTGCCAAGTCATATTGTACTTGCTTACATGCGCCTACATTGCCCGTTGTCCATCAGCCCACACGCATGCCCTCGTCCTGAAACAGTTTGGCCACGTTTGACCTAAGCTTGCACCCTAAACCTAAGAGCTCAAGGTTTGCAGCCATGTTGATCATGCTGGCGCATGCTTGGTTCCAGCTGAAGCACGCAAAGCGCCTCGCTTTAGCTAGTGGAGCAATCAGCTTCTTAGGGATCTCGTGCAGGGGTACGCTATATGCAGACACCTGCAGACGGGCACTCAGGTTCAGAATATACAGGACCCAAGACCCGAGGTACGGCGTAATGTGACAGACATGACTGGAGTTGGCTCAAGTGTTGGAGTTCTTGGGGCCGATAGATCCGATAGATACTTTGAAAGCGGCTGCAGCCGCCTCGTCTGGTGCGGAACTACAAGTGGGAAAGAAGCTTCAGGACTCCTAGGAAGCTAAGTCAAGCTATAGCCAAGTCATGTAATCTAGCCCCTTAAAGGTGAAGCCGCGATGCCCAGAGATCCCTAGCCTAAACTCCCAAACCGTAAGCCCCACACCCAAAACCCGCCCTAAGCCCAATACCCCAAAACCCCCAACGTCCTATAAACCCGACCAGCCTCGCAAACCCAGAATCCTGTAAACCCTAAACCCCAGCCACAGCGCAAGGTGGTTCGAGTCGCAGCACCTGACGATGAAGGCTTCGCGGGCTGCTGGCGCGAGGGTTCTCAGTCGGGCTGCAGGGTTTACAGGGTCTAGGGCTTTGTGGCTCTGAAGGTGAAGGGTTTAGATTTGAATTGCTTGAAAGCAAGGATATAGGATGTGAGGGCCTAGCTCCGAAATTTTGGATGGAGGGGTTCGGGGTTGGAGGGTTTGGGCTTTCAGTCATTCGGTGCGGATGCTCAAGAGTCGGAAGAGAGTGAAACTTGTTTTTCGAGCATTGCCGTTGCATCTAGGGAACCGACAGGAGAGGAGCGCAATCTGTCGTGCTCAATCAAGTGCTGTTTGGGCTTGAGTCCTGACACCCCCCTCTCCCTCCCATACCCTACACCCTCAACCTGCTCCAACACCCTAAGTCTAAGCAACCACCCTCCATCCAATACAGTTTGGTTTTTGCACAGATAGTTTCAGTTTTGCGACATGTGCTTGAACCACCAACTTACATAAAAAAGGTTGCTGCAAGTTCTATGCGGGCTTATCCCACATCCAAAATCCTAAAACCCAATCAATGCTTCTCCATCTGTAAAGAGGATTTCGCGCTGGTGCTGCTCCTTGGCTGAAGCTTGAGTATCTGGAAGTGTCCCCAATTGTTTATATACCGGTCTAAAACTGGGACGCTGTCATTGGTACTGGTCCCCTTTCTAGAAACAGTTCTACCTGCTCCGTTCCATCATGTTGGAGTGCATCTTCTGGTAGCTTTCATTGTACGTAGCGAAACTGTCCGATCGTCTTGTAATTTCAGGATTCAGGAATAAGGTGTTCTTTCACATAGAGGAGAGTTCTTAAGCTTGTAGGATTGCCTTCGCGACGTTGGAAGTAGTGCTGTCTGGGCTGATGACGCAGTTCTCCAGGTCTCACTCGTAGGAGCTTGGTTTTAGGGCTTGTGCTTGCTGTGCTTGCCAGCGTGAGCTATTGCGATTCGAGCTCATGGCCTGCTGTCGCTCCCCGACGTCTCCCACACCCCTGGAGCTCTATGCACAATCGCTGCCACATGAAGCAGAAGCTGCTTGGCATCAATACCAGAAGAAGTAGCGGCGGCGGCAGGAGGAGGAGAAGTAGTAATAGTGCGATGACTGCCGTGGGGATGCGTAGCTGATGCCAGTGTTTGCCAGGACTCGTTATTCCGGAGCCCACACATCATGTTTTCGGCGTTTTGTCTGATGCTGGAGGGGTTCGTCCGGCAGCACTGTACTAGGGCTTAGGGTTGCTCTGAATCAGTCTTTTGTGAAATTTGAGCGCCCCCAGACATGCGAAGATTTTGCATTGTTTGCCATTGGGAAGAGGCCAGGAGGTGCATTGGGGGCTTGCTACTCCAAAGCCACAGAATTTCCAAGGTTCTTGCCTTTAGCGTGTTTGCTGTGGTGGGGATGATGGGACGATGCCGAGAAAAGAGCTGCCAGAGCCGTAGCATTCGCGGCACCGGTAGTAGGCGACAGCGTCGACAGGTACCATTCGAGTCAGGTCCCCCCCAGGAATGAAGTCTTTGCGCGATGCTCTTAAAGGAAAGGTGCGGTCGACGGCTTGCAAGGCAGCATGTAGGCGGTCTGAGCAATTGTGTGCACAGGAGAACAAAGCAGTAAACAAATAGATGTCATATCAGTCATACATGTACCCATTTCTACTAGCGCCAAGCAGCCTGTCGAGGCTCCTCCAATGCTCTTCCCCATGTATACCGTGGCTTCACATGTGCTCCTCCAGATGACAAGCGTCGAGCCGCACGAGAAGTTGAAGGCCGAAGCGAGCAGTGGTGTGGATAATTAGTGCTGATATACGGGTATAGAAGGGGTTGCACAAGGATTGCAAGTGGAATCCCATAGGGTTGCGTTTTCATTCCTGGGGGCATGGGTGACATTGGAAAATCCCATGGACAACAAGAGAGTGACATGAAATGGAACATGAAGGACCATCGTGTAGAGGGATTCAACAAGGGGGCCGGGACGGCACAATGATTTAGAATGAATGGTCGTTAGGTTTACCAGTCATCCCCTTACTCTGTCAAGGCATCGATTCCATGGTCCGTTGGGCTGTTCAAGTTCTGCCACGCGAATGCCGTAGAACCTAATTAGCTGCTAAACCCTAGCCCCCTCCTCCTTGAAGGTGACGAGGCAGCAATCTTTGAACCCTATAACCTCCTCAAGCCCTCAAGCAGTCAAAGAACGAGATCAGGCCCTTGTAGCCATCCGGGTCGTATGTTGTGTTGGGATTAGGTCCAACTATGGAATAATTTGGGTCCAGGTAGTACGGGTTGCGAATAGGAAATAAGGCCCGTGAAGCCGTGAAGGGATCACAATTTGACGTAGAGCCACGTCGAGCACGCAGCATAGGGATAATGTTGAGATTTGTTGAGACCTTCTTAGAAGCTACTTCTTCCGCCCCACGTGCTTTCCTTGATTTCACGATGCCCTTTACACAGCAAGACGCCCCCCACGTGTTGGTTTCGGACACTACCGCACCCGACACCTCACTCTTCTGGCGGTATTTTTCATGTTATTTCCACTCTTATCAGCCATCCTTCTATATCCAGTACCGCGACTACTAGTCTCCATTACAGTTTTCACCTCATTGTCTTTTGACTTGCAGTTGTTACCTGCGCGCCCCATGCTCTGAAGGTGAGGGGCGATCTGTGCATCTTCAGTCACAGCATGGGCAAGGCAGCGTTTGTTTCGCACCAGTGGGTTGCCACGCACCATCCAGATCCCGAATTCAAGCAGATGAAGGTCTTGCAAGATGCTGCTTGATCGCAAGGAGTCCAGTGGCACGATGCATGCGCGTTTGCTGCAGAAAGAGTAGGAAGATTTCCTCTAGTAGTCACGACAAAGAGTTGCTTGATTTTCAGCAGCTCTGCGTGCTTCTCGACTGCCCAGGTTGTGAAGCGGCTGCTGAGCAGCAGTGGGTCAATTTCAGTGGACATCACCACCGAATCCCTAGTGCGAACGGCCAAGCCGCTCCGCATGCAGGAGCTCCAGGTGCAGATGGAACATGAAACAGAAACTCAAGGGGTCGAAGAGGGGTGATGAAGGACCTAGGCCAAACAAATGGGAAAGTGGACAAGTGACATGGACACAGCTGCGGGAGTTTTCTGGCCTTCCACAGTTTTTGCTGTTGCATTCCTTTTCATGGCACACCCTGTTTTCAGGCGCAGGCACTATTCTTTTGGTACGATTATTTTTCGTGCCCACAGCTGGAGCGCCGGCACGGTTTTGGTGCAGATGACGAGGATGGCAGCAAGCAGGCCCATGCCATCAATAGCATCCCCGCCTACGTCACCAACTGCCACTTTTTTCTGGCTCTTTGTCCGGTGATCGATTGCTTTGAGGAGAACAAGGTGCTCTCACCGCTCACGTGGAGTCGAAGAGGGTGGTGTCGCGTGGAAAGAATCGCGCGTGAGCTGTCGGAAGAAAATACCTGGGTTCTGATCCAGAGCAGCACATTCATGGAAGTTGTTGGCACGCTGAATTCCTTTCCGGCTGGCATGGTCGGGGAGGGCAATTTCACAGTCCAGGAGGATAAGCATAAATTAGGCCCGGTGATGCGGCAGATTATTGTGCAAAACCTGAAGCAGTGCCTGCGATCTGGCGACCTGCCCGGATTCCGGCGCTACTTCAATCTAAATGGCGTCTACCTGCGTGAGCTTCAGGTCGAGTCTTTTAGCGGCTTTCTTCCCAGCGGCGACGGCCGAGCCGGTAACGCAGTGGCGGAGTTCCTGCATCAAAACGGCTTCAGGAGAATTGGAGAGGTAGACAAAGCGGGGTGGCGGCCTCTGCACTATGCGGCACTGGGTGGGAACGCAGAAGTTCTGAAGGGCATGCTGGAGCAGCGTGCCAACGTGAACTGGCGCACATCGAAGGATGTGCCTGCCATGGGCAATCCACCCTGGATGTCGGCACTGGATATTGCATCGGGTGCGAAGCACTACCAGGCTGCACGGTTGCTTATCGAAGCCAGGGCCCATCTTGAAGGTGGGCTCCTGCCTTCCCTCATGTGTGCCACCTTCCCCAACGATGCGGAGATTATCCGACTGCTCTGCGATGCAGGTAGCAATCCACTGCACCGGAACCTTATTGGGAACACCGCCTACCTGGCTGCGGCGGGTCATTGGGTGCAAGGAGGACTATACGCTTCCATAGTTTGGGTACTGCCCCCACTCTGTGACAGTTGGATAATCTGTAGAATATGAGTATAGTGTCAGTGTATACATATCTATATATATTATACACTAGCCCTTAAGATTAATGACCCCTAGTATAGCCTGTTACAGGGATCCGTAGTCATGAAAGACCAAAGGCGCAGAAACAAAAGGACCTCACCCGACCTCACCCGACCTTACCCCAAAGAGTGGTGCATATATAGAAACTAATCCCAGAATGGACTTAATTACTTCATGCTTCGGAAAGTCAGGTCATGCGGCAACAGAAGCCTTGGAGGAGCTCGTGGCACAGGTCGACCCAGGCCCACTGGAGCTTTCACGAGCCCTGCAGTTTGCCGCAGCTTTTCGGGGCGGATCGGCTAAGCTGGTGCACCGATTGATCGGCCTGCGACTCGTCATTGCCTGTCTGTTTGTGTGTGTGAGAGAATATGGTCCATACCGGTTCAGTGTGTAGACTAGCTACTGACTATACGTGTGTTTCTGTTTCGTGTCCTTATAATCTAGACAACCAGCGTGCTGTTGTATTTGCTGAGTTCTGCCAAGGGGCCCCAAGCTGCCGAACATTTTTACGATAACCAGGTACGTCTATGTGGAACTTCGAGGAGTATGGAAGAATGTCCTTTTTGCATGTTTTGGAGATTTTTGGGTCATTGTATTACCCATTTTGGGGCCAGATAGTGCAGCACGGTTGACGGTAGTCAATATTCATAACTCACAACGGTATGGACCTTTCTGCCTTTCATTTTGCAGGACGCCATGCCACACTTGATGCTTTGGAACTCAAGTAAATCCAAATGCAGAGCTCCTCTGCACTTGCAAGTGTATCCGTTTGTTTCCTCCACAGACACAGGGTGGCAAGATTTGTGAGGTCTTGGACCTGTTAACTCAGCAAAAGAGCTAAACATGTGCGAGAAGTGTAAATGAAATGTGCAGAGGAGGTAGGAAGAACGTCTCAAAAAGTGTACATTAAGCCTGAATAAAATGTAGCACAAGTGTAGATGGCGATTCGGAAAGTAAGAAAACAGTGTAACTAACAAATGTTAAGCAGAAGAATTAATCAGAGCTGCCAGGCCTTCAAAACATTCAAAATCCAGTGAACATTCTTTACATTTTCACATTTTTCCACATCGCTATTTACACTTTACGCTCTTTTACACTTCTTAAACACTTTTCCAAGGCACTCCTGTTTCTCTGATGCCCTGGCTCACCATCCGTTCTCAGTTTTCTCACACTTTCTTAAAACAACTGTTGTACGTTGTTTTTGCAAGTTAATGGTTTGGGCATATCCCAAGGTCAAGAGGGAATAGGGTCTTTACAAATCAAGTTCACAGGCCCGTCAGATCATGCCCTGAGACATACTCAAAAGTCGAATCTACACGTGTTGCTGGTTGGTCTGCTCATGTCCACAAACGCATTGTACCCCAAACAGATGAGAAGCCGCAGTGCATAACAACACCTTAGCTGAGGCGCGCTGACATCAACTTCCAGATCCACATGCCGCGCGACGCGAAGTCTTTGGGCCGGCTGCTGGCCGTTGTGAAGTCCTTGCAGCATCGATTTGGCAAGACCAGTGTTCTGACGTTTTATTCCTATCACTTGCAGGGCATCTCGCCATTGATGCAGGCCATCCAGTCGGCTCAGTTTGAGGCCGCCGCGGCCCTGATTTCTTTCGGTGCTAAACTGGATCTTCGTAACGGCAGAAATTGGACTGCAGCGGACTTCGCCAAGGGCCAGTCTATCCCACACTTCTTGCAGTTGGGCCTGCAGGGGGATCCGTCTGAGTGCCATACGGTCTGTGCGCTGGCGCTGGCTGACAGTGATGAGGGATGTGTGTCAGTGCGTTTCTGAGCAGGTTGATTACGTTGGTCCTTCCTTAACTGCTGTAGTACACAGTGGAGGGTTTTCCTCCCAGTGGCCTAAGGCACGGGGTTTCCCTCTGCATTTTCGATGATCCGTAAATGGAAGTCCCAAAAAGCAAGCTTGTGGTGAAAATCTGGGAGGTCCGGGGGGACGTTTTTACGATTGCAAGGCTGACAACGTGGAGCCCTCTTACTTCTTGGTGCTCAGCCGGGAGTGGGGAGATGAACATCGTGTTATTATGCGCGGTTCAATTTTGGCTATTCAATGTGTCCACTCCCCCACCCCCTTGAACAAGAGCCAAATTCTCACGTTATCGCTGGAGAAGGCCTTTGACACAGCCTGCTTGAACACATTAGCCATGGTTATCCGTCAGAGCGCTTTTTCCGGGTTAAGGAATGCTATGTGCTCCTATGAGATACTGTTCAAGGTAATGGCTATCAAGGAGCTGCTGAGCGTCGACGGCCTGCTTGCTGTTGCTGCAGGAACATCCCTAGCAAGCAGTCCAACATTCCACGGCTCCCCTTACGCAGGAAGTGGACTGTCAGCAGCGTATTTAAGATGAGTGTTGCTACTGTACAGCTCAACACTAATTCTAAGCGTTACAAATCAAAGGCTTAAGCCTTGCACAATAACACCCCAATAGTGAAGTCGGCATCCTGCTTTATACTGCCTCTTTCGTAGTGAAGAGCGTCCTCGAGTGTACTCTCCACTCTCCACACATACCCGCATTAGGGCTTGTGGGCAAGACTCGTGAATTGGGCATCTTGCATGATATGTTTGCCCACCCATTGAGGTGCGCTTAGACTGTTAACTGCTATTTCCATGCTCATAGGATTGAACGCCTTCTTAAGATCATATTATAGGGCTGGGGCTAGGCAGACCAATTGTCCATCCTTCTACAACGCTCAAGCGCCGCAAAATTGAGAATTCGCACAAGGTGCATGAGGCATCGTGGGGCATCCCGTGCTGCTTAGGTAGATAAGATTCGGAGAACCCACATGCTTTGCGTATCTGCCACATTTTATCTACTTCAGGAGACCTCTGAACCCTAAACCTTCCAACACCTGAAGCCGCGACAGTTTCTCTGATGGCGTGGTAGTGGGGTGCCATGTGCGAACTCGTAGGCGCCAAGAACGTTTTCCAGGCAAGGGTTTAAGGGCTTTCAAGGCCTCATTTCCGAAACCCTGAATGAATCCCAAGCACCAACACTCCAAACATCCAAGCCAGTTGCATAGGTCCGGTCTGCCGCCAGAAGCCACCGACGAAACACAGATCGCATCTCGCCTTCTTGTTTCTGAATCCTCAAAGCATGTTGAAAGCTTCAACCCTAAACTTAAAGGTTTTGCATATCTACGACTCAAAGCTGTTGACTGTATTTCAGTGACTTCAGAGTAGGACTGGGCTTCTTGTTTTGGAACAGCATTGTGAGAACAATCCGTCCTGATCAGGCTTCTGTATCATCACTGTTACCAGAATTGGTGCGCACTACCGGCAACACAGGTGTTCCTGCCACAGATGACGCCTTCTCTCCAAAACGAACAGGGAACCCCCCAGGGGCTGCCATTAGGACAGCGGTCTTTGTATGCCCTCTTTGGGGTCCCGTGCTAGAGTGGAGTTCCAGGCTAAGTTTTGGCGGACTATCTAGCCTAAACGGTAAGCCCTTAACCCTATGATGCCGAGAGGCATGTTTTTTTAGGCCCCATTATTACTGCCTGGTTCACGGGAGCGCCCCCTATGTGCATTGATTTGCAGTTGCGCTCCCTAATGGACACCAGGGCATGGGTTGAAGAGTTTGGACGTATGGATTGGGGTATTTAGGGATTCAGGGGGTGTAGTAAATATTCAAACAGTCCTGCACTCTTGACCTTGTCACAGGCAGAGTGCATCTCCAGACAGATTGGCACGCGGGCTTGCAAAAAGGGGGGGCCTAATACTTTCCAAGGATTTTGGTTACGCTGCACGGGGTGTCAGGAATGGCAGTTTGTCAAATCATGCGGAATGCTTTAAGGTATGACATGTTAGAGGGTTGAGTTTGGATGGATTTGGGGTCCACGACTTGGAGTCTGGGGTCCAGGGCTTCAATTTTTTGGGCTTGTAGCTGCAGATTTACAACGTAAATCATATATCCAACAAAATGCGGGCTTGCAGTAGGGTTGCAAGGCTCACACCTGATGGGACGGTTTGCAAGTTTCCCTATGAGAAGCCCCTTGCAATGTTTTGTCTCGGGGTTGTGTGTGCAGACCTTGTTTACCGATCACAGTTCGGAGCCTGGGAAGCTCCCACCCCGACTCAGCGGCAGCCCAGGCATCAGATTCGGCCCATGGGGAATCAAGCTTGCATGGCCTCAAGGTAAATTGATGTTGGAGCAGTGTCCTCGCCGGTACGGCAATCTCAGGGCTTAAGCGCTTAGCAACAGAGATTCACAGTTGAGTTCAAGGCTTTCTCAGCACCCGATGTTGTGCATTGAGCGCCGGTCTGAGCTAGGCGCGCGGAGGATTGATGTTGAGGAAAGGTGCCAAGAATGCGGTAGATGAACGGACGATGCTACAACCAGATGCCTGGAGAAGCGAGACTTGCCAAGACGCGCCAATATACTAGGCTATAAGCCAAAAGCCTTGAAATCATCAAGCCCTAGAAGCAACTTTACAATGGTTTGGCTTGCAAGGACTGCTTTAAGAAATCCCTGCAAGCCCCGAAGAAGCCCAATATGCATATGTGGCATTCCGCACTGGTCATATTAATGCAAAGCCTATTGCAGGTAGTACGCCTGCAGTATAAGCATGCACGGCCCTGCGATCGCCTGAACATGCGCCTGCTCGCGATACTAGCAGCCAGCAACCTCAATACCTAAAGCTTTCAACCTGAATCCAAAATTTCCTAAAGCTCACGCGGGCTCGGCGCCCCACAAGAAACCACAACTCTGAGCCTAGGCGAGACGGTCCGTGCCGTTTCGATTGGCTACGATGTCACAGGGAGATGGGGCGAGGCGGGTATTTTCCTTAGGTTGATGTTTCAGGCATCTGGGTTCAGCATTATAAGTTACTTGTACTTAAGCTATTGGGCTACAAATGCCCAACAGAGTCAACTTGGGTTTCCTGAGTCTAGCAGAGGGCCAAGATTCTCACATGAATACTACTGTTTTAATGTCATTTGGGAACAGCAGCTTGGACCAAGTTGCCGGTGCAAGGCTTACGAGTTCGGCAAGTTTTAGGGACTTGAGGCGGGGCTATTGTAGGGGTTGGGGATACGGGGGGGTTAGGGCTTTCAGGGAATTCCTATCGTGGAAGTTCTTTGTTGGTTTGAGTGAGTGCCTATAGATGTTCCAGATGATATCAGCATGCGGCTGGACTCAAGGGTTGAAGGTCAGATTCGCCAAAGCACCATATGCAACAACCAAGCATTGCATGAAGTTTCACTTGACAAACTCTGGGTGGATTTCCCAGCAGCTAAACAGAAAGGGTAGAAGGGGTATGTGTGTTTTATTGAGGCAGTCTGCAGACCCCAATATAGACCTGAATATGAACCCCATATAGACCTCAGTAGAGACCCCAATATAGACCCCAATATAGACACCAATATAGACCTAATATAGACCCCAATATAAACCTCAATATAGAACCCAATATAGACCCCAAAATGACCCCAATATAGACCCCAATACCCCAATACAACCCCAATATACCCCCAATATAGACTGCAATATAGCCCCAATATAAGCCCCAATATAAACCCCAATATAGACCCCAATCTGACCCCAATATGACCCCAATATAGATCCCAGTATAGACCCCAATATAACCCCAATATAGACCCCCCCAAGATAGAAACCAATTCAGACCCCAATATAGACCCCAATATGACCCCAATACAACCCCAAGATAGCCCCAATGTAAACCCCAATATAGACCCTAAGCATGGTAGGTGGAAGTTCTCCTCGACCGCCACCTCGCTTTCTCAGACGCCGAGGCAGTACCCTCCGGAGAGTTTTTGGATCTGGGATTATATAACCCTAAATAGTAGTTTCCTTTCTAGTTTCCATTATCTCAATATTACCCCTATAAAGCCCCAACATGAGAGTAGTTTCCATTTTCTTTCCATTATACCTATTATAATCACTAGTAAGGGGAGGGGGCTTAAAACCAGGGACTTCCTAGACACCCTTACAGAAGCTGAAGGCCTAATTCATGGAGCCTGAAGAAGGACCCAGACTTTTGAGAAGCATATGTTTAGGGTCAGGTGAGCGTGTCCAAATTGTTGGGCTTGTGTAGGACTGGCTGCAACTGCTTGACCCCGTAACCCCCGAACTTGCTCACTAAACTCCATGTGCATAAGGCTATCTTGAAGATATCCTGATTTTACCCGGAAGGCAATTCGCATGTGACTTCCCTGTCCAGGTTCCTCTCTTTGCAGCCGTATATCGTGCAGATTTCTATGTAATCGCAATCCTACTGAAAAGCATCTCAAATAACAATCACCTGGCGCTTCCCAAGACAGTTCACTGCCGGGATGGGAGATCAAAACGCTGCGGACATTGATGGTCCCAACGATCTCAGCACTCTTACAGGAAGCTTACGTGAGCCCAGGCTCGAGATGAGGGGAAAGTTAATAGTCAGGTGTAGATGCTAAGAAAGCAGCAGCAGAAGCAGTAATCAGCAGCTGCAGCAGCAGCGGCAGCAGCAGCGGCAGCAGCAGCGGCAGCAGCATGAGGTGGAACTGCGTAAAGCTAGTCTTGCCCTCCTGCACCTCCACTACTTCCTCGGTCTCAGCCAACTCTTTTGACTGCTATCCTGCAAAGGCCCGTGGCGGCCTCCCAGAAGGCGTGGGTCTGCGTCCTCGCAAGGCGCAGGTTTTTTTGGGCCCATATCTAACTAATACGGTTGAGGGCAAAGTCCAATGTCAGGGATTTTGGGCTTAGTGTACGGAGATGCAGAAATATGGAGTGCGGGGGTTCGGTGGTCGGCACACGTCTCAACAGTCAGTTGTTGTTTGAGTGCCCGTGACCACGGTGTCCGCAGCCAATCGCAGCATTGTCCTGCCTGGGCGCATGTGAACTGGATTTAGGAGCCTCTCAACGTGGTACTGGTAAGTTCTCCTTCACCATTTGGAGATTTGATTCCTGTCTTGCACGGTGGGTCCCAGTGCTTTGGAACTTGGAAATGTACTGAAAATGCCAGCAGCGGAAAGGAAGTAGCAGCTGCAGTCGCACTGCGGCAGTAGCAGAAGGCGAAGTAGTCACCTAGCAGTCATTTGTCATTGTCGCAACAGTAGCAGTGTACAACCACCAAAGCCAGCATGGATCATGCCTCAGTTTCATGCGCGGAGTCTGTTCCTTGTTCAGGCATCCACCATGAGCGAGGCGCGCTCCGACTTTCCTGTGCATGACCCTGGGCAATCTACTCTGTCGGTGTAATGGCATGCTAAACACTGGGACCTTCGGCAGAGGTTCCGCAGTTTTGACACATCCCCGAATGGCTGGTTTCTATGTCGGCTTCCATGTTTCGCACCAGTTGTCTCTCAGGACAGCCCTAGACCCATGCAGCCTAAACCAGCTACAGTATTCATCCACAAAGTGTTGCAGGGAGGCTCGATGCAATGCTGGCAAGACGAGGCGGGAGAGGTTCGGGGATGGTAAAAGGCTGAGGACGGCTAAGCAGTTGGGCTTTGGGCCTCAAGACCTGAACTTTGACATTGTGGGAGTCGGGCTTCAGGATTACCAGTTGAAGGTTCCGGTGTTGCTTCAGCGTCTAGAGCTTCTGACGTAGCAACTTGAGTGAGGGTTTTTGGCCTGAGATGGTTTGCTTGCAGATTGAACTGTTTGATGTTGGCTTGGCACACAGGGTGAAGCGACAATTTTCCAAGCCCGAAGATGGGATGCCCAAACCAAAGTGTTTTGGAAGTGTACATGCATGCAGAGGCAAGGGGTATTCGCCAGGAAAATCAGATTGTTCCAGGCTATCGCGAGACGCGAGCACGTCCTAATCATGGAGTTCCCTCTAGGCATGCTTTGTCTAGGGCTCTCGGACATGTGGCGCATCTGTTAAAGGTGAACCCCAACTGCAGGAACAAGACTTCTATGAAGACCCTGAAATATGTTTCTTTTTTGTAGCCCCCCTGGCAGAAGATATCACCCTAGAAAAGAGACGTGCAGTGAGGGTGCATATGCACAAGTCCCTGTCGTGTGGATGACATTTTTGGAGGGACGTAAATAGACTGACCGCGCATTTTGTGGATGACTTAAGTGTCTGTACACATTTAGCCCGGCACTAAAAACCGGTTTCTACCTGCATGGAAAGCATGGTTATCCACAGTAAGTTTGTAATCATTAAAACCCCAAACCCTGAATCCAGGACACTGCCACGGTGCGCGAGTGGTTCAGGCGGCGGTTCTGAAGCAGACGCCCTTGAGGGTTTAAACTTTTTAGCTGCAGACGTCAGTGCAAGGAGTTGGGTTCAGGGTGGAGGAGGATTTTTTGGGATGATATCTGGGAGCTGAGCTCTGACTGTCAGGGAACACCAGATTTTTTGCGGTGTACAAGAGGATCTCCCTCGGAAGGTATGACTCTAAAGCTGGGTTCCTGCAATGGCAGGGCGAAACCCAAGTCATAAACTGCCTCAGTCTGGGGTGTAGCGTACGGCCTTAAATTAAAAGAATCCATAGCCACATAACCACATAATCCCATTTCCTGAAATGCTTATCCCCCACCATCCTCTGACATTAGATGTTGCCTATAGTTGCCGAAAGATTTATCCAAGGTATACTTAATGTTCGAGTAGGATGGAAGGGTGGGTTAGTCAGGACCTTTCCACAACTCCAAATCTTAAATCCTAAGACGAAGAGCGTGCCCAACACCCCAAATCGCAGCCCCCAGCCCTATACAGACCTAAACCTAAACCCCCAAAATCCAACAGCTTCTCAACTCGTCTAAAACTTACCCGGCCTTGAGTGGGGAGTGGATGCTTCGAACTCGCTTGAAACAGCACCTGTATTCCTTCCCACTGCTCCTCGTTATGCACCTGTACGTAAGAGGCCTGGAGCTGAGACTGCAATGTTGGGCTCGGGCTTCTTGGCAGCAACAGACGAGCGAAAGGGATCAGGGCTTGGTGGGTGGGGGGTTTGAGGGTTCGGGGAACTTTCTGAGTTCTGGGGAGGAGGCTTCAACAAATTACCATGCAAGGAGCGCATCAGGCCCTTCAGGAGTGAAGGTCTAATTAATGTGTAGTTTGTCAGGTTCAGGGTTGCAACCTATATGCTAGGCCCTAATTACTTGTACTTTGCTTTGGAATTTCTGGTTTCTACGACGTATTTAGCAGGACTGGAATCCTGTTGTCTGCGTTGCAATTCGAAGCTTAGGGCTATCATGCGATTGTTACTCCCATTTCGCTCCTTGCTATCCTCCCACCCCACGGGCGCACACTTCGGTCGGAGGCAAGATTCCAGAGCCTTTCCGTGCTAAATTCCGACCTCTCAAGGCCTCAGGCCTAGAAGCTTCAACGACACGGAGGAGTGCCCGAAGGCCCAAGCAGAGTCAGTCCTAGTGACCCTTCACTTGGCGAAGCCAATCATTTGAGCCTAACTGCAACAAACCGCCCGCAAACCCTTCACAATTCTGTCACCTATCCTCTATAGTCCTTGTAGACCCATCTTTACTGTCACCCAAGCGTGCACCCCCCAAATCCATAACGAGCCTCAGCCCGCAGCCTTAATCTTAAACCCAACCCCTAAAGTTTATGAAAGAGTAGGCAAATTTCCAGAGCCTGAACCTCTGCGACCTATACTATACCAAACACCTCTAAACCGTGAGCCTTAGCCCTAGACCTTTAAGCCCTAAGCCCTGACCGGACCCCCAAGCCCTCAGCCTGAAATCCCAACACTAACCGCACGCCAGCCCTGAAGGCTATGCCTGGCTTGTCTTCGCCAGCCATCGCGATCGAGACGAGTCTCTGCACAAGAAACCTGGCTGAGCTGATACATCATTTCTCAGATTTTTGGGACTATGGTTTAGTGCCAATTTCAGCCCTGAGAACTCCCAGTAGCATCTCAAGGGGAGCCTACATTCTCAACTCTCAAGTCACTACAGACCCCACTGCAGCTGATGAGTGATTGAATATGTGTTAAACCCCAGTGGAATTGTGCGATGCTTCCTCTGTTGCGAACGATTTGCAAGGAGAATTTGGTCTTACTGAACATTTGGAAGCGACCCCCAACCAAGATGGCGACAGCACTGACACTGCCCCAGAGGTTAATCCATGGGCCCCAATTCTTTGACTCATGTTTTGGCACGTTCAAGGTATCCTGAAACCCTGAACTCTTATCTGTTAATGGTTTGGCCTCAGCTCCCAAACCCTCCAGTCCATCTGTGGAAGTTGTTCAACGAAACCCCTTGAAAATTCCTGTGTGCCCTCAAGGCCCTTTAGGGTACCCAAATTCTGAGAAACCCTGACATACCATCATCAACCTAAAAAACAGCACCCAGCAAGCAAAGGATGCTCTGTCTTGAGAAAGATGGGCGAGGCGAGGCTGTTGCGGTCAAGGGTTTAGGCTTTGTTGGCATATTGATATGGTTTTGGTTTTGGACATGTAGGTTTAAGGTGGATGGCATTTCGATTCGGGGTTGGAGGATCTCTCAAAATTATGGTCCCCTGCAGTTGTTTGGGAGGATGGGCCGCACTTGATAGTACAAAGCTGATACAGAAGCACGTAGTCAAATCCAGGTCTGAATAGTAGCATTGTCGCTGCTGCGTTGCATGCTCGTTCCATCTTTCTGACCTCTATGATGGCGCACCCCGCTGCAAACTGGCCACAAGTGCAAGCCGCTTCTTAGAACCCCTTACTCCTCCACACTAAGCTTCGCCACCTGAACAATGCAGGTAACATGATAACATGTCTATTGCTGGTTGCAGCCTTGAATCTCAGCTCCTGGTGGCACAGCCCTCGATCATGTTTCCTCCTACCGACATTAGCGCGCTTGCCATTCCTTGCGAAGACACGCAGCTCTTTCTAAAATCCCCATGGCGGTTGTTGACGAGAAAAGTCGTCGGTTTACCGGCAAAAAAGCCAGAATCCCTCTCAGGATGCCCTGAGCTTCTGCTGGATTAACCTCCTGTTCAACACGTGAAGAACATCCCATAGAACCCCCAACAGCAACCTTTCAACTTCCTTGCAAAAGGCAATTGTCGTGAAACTACTCAGAGCCCTGATTCAAAGCCAGCAGCTCTGAAATCACTTAGCCTCGAAAGCCCCGGAAATCTAACCCTCAATATGTGAGCCTAAACGATTCGCAAGACGATTGTCATATTTTTCCCCATATGCTTGCAATGTGTACCCCCAAGCCTCCTGAATTAGTCCCAGCGGATCATGATCCTCTGCCACGCGCGCAACAGGCGTCGTGTGGCAAGACCCGGAGACTGGACAGCGCGCGTCGTTGGATTTCGGCGTGCCGAAGCCTGTTGCAAAGTAATCACCAGCTTGCTTTTGTTATGATTCTCTTTTCCTTGTTATCCTTGTGATTACTTGTAATATTATTACTATCATTGAAATTTGTATTGCTATAGTTTTCGAATTGTCAAGGCCAACCGCGTATGTATACGCTGTTGAGGTTCAGGGCATTAGGTCTAGGTTGCAGGATGTCTAGGGAAGCAGGCTAGATAAGTGTTGTAAGAGGCAGTGTTTTTCTTGAAGTTGTTTGCAGGATACGTGTATATATATATATACACAAAGCAATGGGCATCCTTAGGAATGTTGGTGCTCCTAATGGGCTTCCTTACTTGCCTGGAGAGAAAAAGCCTACAGCATTGCGGACCCGCTGTTTGCCTGGCCGTAGCAGGTCCCCAAGATAAGACGTTATCTGCAGAAGATCAAGCATACGGATTTTGATTGAGGTCACACATTCACTCTGGGCTTCGGGGTTCCTGTCTTAAGGGTTCATGAATCTTGGCGGGATCAGCAGCTCCTTGCGATCTTCGACCCAAGCTCGCTTCGGTTTTCGCCTTGGCTCCTTCAACTTCCAGGTTTGGAGTTGGCAGTGTGTTTTGTGTTCAGCGAGTTTGAGAACGGCTGGCTGAGTCTCCTAAATCCCGACTTCTATGCGTTGTGAGCCATGTGCCGATATAACCCATATGAAATCCGTTTGTCTGCACGCTGTTTCAGATGTGAACATGACGCTGTGAAGGACGCCCAACCCCAACAGAATTCCTAAGCTAGCTTCTCCTTCAGCACCAAACAAGCTATCAATGGCAATCATAAGCCCCAGCCACTAATGCTCGTTGCACCGCCAAGCACACCACCTGATAGCCGAGGCGCTGTGAGCCTACCAACGTCCGCTGGGAGCCGCCTGTCCTGACAGTGCTTCTGGTTCGGGGCTTACGGTTTAGGGCTTGCACAGACGGTCCAAGTGTGCAATGGTCGGCTACTGGGGATTGTGGAAACACAGAATGGGTTTGAGGATTTGCGAGAATTTCAAGCATTTGGACCGGACCTGCAGGCTAAGAACTACACGGATCGGGTAGCATTTTGCTTTGTTTAATTCTGATCCTCCTGTTGAGCAACTTCCTACATCATAAGCTCAGCTCTTGTTTTTTGCGTCAGAGTTGATTCAGTCGTCCCTCTCACTTGACTTCTAGCCTGATGCGTGCCCCGTGACCTTCATGCAAGGGATGCCGGCGGTGGATGCAGATTTGTCTCAAAACACCCCTATACCTCATGGCTTGGCGGGGCCCAGGAATGAGAGGAGACTCAAACGCTGCAAACGGCTTGGCGGGATGCAAATAGGCCCCAGGTCAAAATCCGACGTCCGTAATAACCTGCGCGAGCCTAGCCCTATATCATCATAGGGACCATCATAAGCCCTTTGTCAACCTTGCCATCCTCGTGAGTTGCCCCAAGCTATCCAAGACCGGAGCCCAAAGGTTCCCTCAAACTTTTCATCATAATTCCTGAATGCGAAGAGCCTTCAAGGCCACAAGATATCCCAGTTCCTGAAACCGAAGACCATGTCCAACGGCGCAGCCTGATCTGTTCTGCAGCCCTGAGGCTGAAAACTGAAAATCCCTTCAACTTGTTTCAATTTGACCAATATAGATCATACGTCCAACAATCCTGTAGGAAGCCCCTCCACACTGCTTCACTTATCCCAGTCACTTGGGATTGGGGATCTGCTGCCGTCGCTTGCGCCTCCTTGGGGCACCTGGGTGCAGCAATCCAGAAAAAGCGTTGCTCGTGTGGGGGCTCAAGTTTCGAGATTGGGTCTTCAGGTAATTGGGTCCGCAGGGCAATGCCGATCAGGGTCTATACAGATGTACTATGTAAACATTCATAAATATTTACATACACAGGTGTATGCAACGTCTCTTGCAACAGGGGTATTACTGCTTGCAATGTTCTTGCCTTGGACATTCTGATTGTTCCTGTGTCAGGGAGCAGAAAGATAAGGCGTACACAATCGATGCAGCGATCGATATACAATGTGCGACATGCAGAAAATTGTGCTTTTTTTTTTCAAGTTTTAGTTGGCGCTTCCGGTTCCTGAGGTCACTGTCCAACGCTTCTTACACTTACGCTGTTCCCTGGTCTTTGCGTGAATGTAGGACTCAGATTGCTCTCGCAGTCGAAACGACGACAGAGACTTTGCGCATTCATGACGATAGCCGCGTTGGCAATGACAGCATTCTAAACATACCTTCCATAGCAGGAAATGCCACGTTTGCCTGCAATTTGATAGCAAAGGCTGCTTGGGTGGTTTAGGTTTTCGGTGGGCTCATGTAGCTGCCCCACTATGCAACCTGCAACCTCTGCACAATGCCTGCAGCAGGTTTCTTTCCAACCTATCAAGACATGTCCTTACCTTCGCATTCCTGCTATTGTCGTCACCGCAGGCAGCAGCTGCTTGTTTCAAGCGTCTTCAGGTGGTGTCTTTCCGTGAAAAAACCACTGCAATGACATCAACATGCTAGAGGATACACAGTTGCCGTTTATACCAACTCTCTTCAGTTCCAGGCAAGTTAGCATGTTTGGATAGTGTCAGGCCCTATGATTAAGCGCTCCCCTTGGGCAACATATTCCAAAAGTACCAGATTACACCCACCTTCCGCATCCCCGAACTCTTCCCAATATCCTTGCTGTGTATGCCGTAGTCATCTATCAGATCCGGAAGGATAGTTAATTACTTGTCTTCTGAACCGGAATGAGCTCCCCACAGCGACTGAAAGGCCTTGCTGCTGTGGCTCTTTGCTGCAGGCTTGCTGTGAAGAAGCGCTTAGGAAGATTAGAATTTAGAAATTTGTGAATAGCACCTACTTTGGATTTGGCCAATGATGCTTATGATATATGTACAAAGGTTGCGGCTTAGGATTCAGTGATCAGTTTTATCATCAGCCAACTTAGACCCCCCCCCCCACCCCCGACCCTGAGATTTTAAGGAATCTCTCACGTTGAATTTGCAGTTTTCGAAAATTTTTGGAGTTTTTCATGACGTCTCGTTGGGGAAATGTGATTTGAAATTGAACTCTTTTTTCTCATTTTTTATATACAAACTTTTGAAGTTTCAAGAACAGGTTAGTTCAACCATTCTTCCTGGCTCCATCGGGGGGGGTGGAGAACTGTTTACAAACCATCTACGAACTGCTTTTGCCGGGGGTGGGGGTTCCAAGTTTGCCCTCTAGTTTAAGGTCAGTGGTCGCAGGATGGTGAGGGTGTAGGGTTCAGAGCTCCAGGTCTAGGAGACGCAAGAATGTGACCTCAACGGCTCGTGTGTAGACTTGGCACCGACCGCCACAGAAAGATGGGACCCCAGGTGTTCGTTTGCTTACAAAGAAGTTTTGCAGCGTTTACAAGGGCCGGCCATGGTGTTTCCATTTTTGCTTTTAGTTTCGGGGAGCATTCACAAGAACGCTTGAATGGGAGTTACAGCTCTGCAATCAAGATGAGCAAAGGCACATGCGGAGTCATGACATCACTGAAGGAGGTCAACATGACCTCCCAAAGTGTGAAGAACGGCCCAAACACACCAACAAAGCAGCAACAATACCATTTGATCGCAACCCCACCACCCTGAATTCAGAAGACCAGTCTCCGAATCCTGGCCCCCGCACACTGAACCCCTGCACTGCAAATCCCTAAGCCTAAAACGCCACACACTCCACCCAACAATCCCCAACCATTCTGTCAGGTCTTTTCGCTATCACGATCTACGTGCCCTATGCTGAGTACGTGACATCGTTCCTGGAAGAGGCCTGGAGCCTTAAGGACTTATTAGGTATAGTGTGAGAGACTACATAGGAAGGGAACTGTATGCAAGAATGCAAGGGCCACCTGCGCAAGTTCAGGACACTTGAGGACCTAGGGCTTATGGGAAGTCCTGTTCTCATGTAGATGATGCAGGTCTTAGGTTCCTTTTGCATCGTTTCATGAATGATGTCAGAATATCGGTGGCGCAGAGCTGTCACAAACTTGAGCCCAAAGCCGAGTGCCAGGATCTTGCCTTTTGTGAAACTAGTTGCCCGCGTCAACTACTTGCTGGAAACTTCTGCTTCCACACGATCTAGGATTTCATTTACCCAATATGGCTTTGAGATCAAAAGGGAGACCGCTGTCAGCCAAGAACTCTGACTCATCTCCTTACACGGAGAGTCTGAGGCCAATCCTCGAGGTACACACGCTTTCGATTACGTTTAGGGTGTAGAGTGTCATCCTTCATCTGGTCCTGCTACTGATTCGTAACGTGAGTGAATTTACATGGAGATCATTGTAGAGATCAACCCTGTGGCTCCCAGCTTAGCAAGGTCTTTCACCAGAACCCTAGAAAATTTCACACAATTGCCCAGGCAGGGAAGTTTCCGCAGGGCTTTATGATGGG
Source organism: Symbiodinium pilosum (assembly GCA_905231905.1). Classification (NCBI taxonomy): domain Eukaryota; class Dinophyceae; order Suessiales; family Symbiodiniaceae; genus Symbiodinium; species Symbiodinium pilosum. The sequence continues at coordinate 156,321 of CAJNIZ010045082.1, forward strand.
CCTCCTTGGCTTCCTGTGGCTGGGCCAAAAAACCTCCCTTGCATTTAGCTGGATATGAATGAGCCATGGCTGATTCACGTTTCATCTCTAGGGCTCATAGAGTCTGTGAACCAAGAGATAGGTTTCTTACATGTCTGAACTCGCACTCGCAAGGCGCGATATGAGGAAGTTGAGTTCTACGATCCAATGCTCAGTGATTGTTGGCAGATGACTTCGTGACACTGGTGCCTGGTATTCAGGCTTTCGAGATCATCTTGGGGCCCTCCTTGCTGGAAGTCTTACTTGACCCCTGTGCCAACCTCCTACCCTTGACCTGTGGCAGAATGAATTTCTGATTTTTCAAGCCTGCGCCCCTTCTTTATCTGACGTTTACAAAGCTGTGTGGAGTGGGCGCCATGAGACATGAAACATTAAGTCCCAAGTTGTCTTGTCGTCCTGTGTGTGATTGAGTCTTCGACTCCCTGCCCTGGCGCTGTGTGGTCCCTCGTTGCTTCCAATCCGCTACATTCTATTTCTATTCCTAAAGATTCCTACATCTGACAGGGTACAGCAGCTTTGTGGACTCCTACACCCGAGGATTGGCCTCACTTGGTGGGCGATGTGCATGATGATAGGCCTTGCAAGCTGATCGCTTCCTGTGTGTTTGTTTCGTGCTTCAGGCTCGCTGATTTCAGAGGAGTCCTCAAGAATCTTTCCGGCCTTTTTAGGTGCCAGGTTGCTCCCAAGCCCTAGACGCTGCAGCATCCTTAAGGGAGATTCCACAACTTCTTGATTTAGGCGCTTGAAATTTAGGTATCGTCTTTTCGGGTATCAGGGGCCTCTTTCTCTACAATGCCCGAACTTGCTTGCTCATCTCGATCCGAGGTAAGAGCTGAATTGTGTGATTTCGATGTCCATCCAAACTGGTCCAGCCCTAAACCCCCCCAGCGCAGGGACTTGCGTGAATATCGCGGGTTTCCAGACGATCGAAGATGAGAACCTCTTCATCGTGATCACCTTCACCATCTTCTGCGTTCCTTTCTCACAGTGTGGGTTCCACCACACAGCATGATTAATGAGGATGTGCAGCTCTTGTTTCTTGGGGACACCATGTGAGTATCCCGTTATGGTCCATAGAAGGAGATCTCAAGATCGTGCATCAAAGTCCAAGCCACGCTGTTTACAGTTCAGGCCCCCCAAAGCCGTAATCAGATTATTCAGGTTTTCCAAGCCCTATAGTCCTTAAACCCGAAACTCTATTGCTCAATTATTTATTCCATGGCGGCGAATGTCTTTCAACTACTAGGGTGCGCCCTGGGCGTTTGCCCGGACGCGATTCGGTCACGTGTGCGAATAACCCTCGTTTTACAGTGTTTGGAGGTTTTCGAAGGTGCATAGTCGGGGCATAACAATTTCTTATTTTTTACGTTGGTTTTGCAACATAGGATTTGCTTATCATATGAGGCCGCAAAATGGGCATGTTCGTTTTCACCACTGTGCGCAGTGTTTCGTGCTCTTCGGAGCACATTGCGTATGCACGGAATACGCGATTTTTCATTCCCGGAATGGATGGCCCAAATTTAGGATTTCATTGTTTTTTTGGTCTAAGGTATCCTGAATGTGTAACGATTCACGGGAATTCAAAACCGCGCATTCTCGAAGCTTGTCGCTTGTTTTGACCAGTCTGCGCAGTGGTTCCTGCTGTCCGGCTTTGTGTTTGGTTTGTCGTTCTGAACGAAGGCACGAATATTTGCTTCCCGTAGAGGATGGCCGCATTTTGTGAACAGGGGAGTTCTTCTTGTCGTGGTAGGTTGTCTGGGGAGCAAAATACGCGCATTCTTCAAGCTAGTCCCCTGAAACACAGACTTCTAGTCTGCGCCCAAAGCCAGGCTGAGGAAGCTAGTTTCATCCCAGATGAACAACTCTGTTTTCTACCTGCCAGCAGCCCCCAAGTACGCTCCCCGGGACAGTGAGTTGTCCAGCGAACAGAAAGCTTGCCTGTAGTCTTCTGGAAGTTTTGCAAAAAGGCCCCGCGGAAAAGGGTACTAGCTCTGCTAACCGTATGCTTTAGAAACACGAA
>CAJNIZ010045082.1:158479-249962 GCA_905231905.1 Symbiodinium pilosum
GAACTATGGTTCGGCATGAATGCTCTGGTCAGCGTATGCTCTTGGAACACGAACGGAATTATGGTTTCGGCATGGATGCTCTGGTCAGCGTATGCTCTTGGAACACAAACGGAATTATGGTTTTGGCATGGATGCTCTGGTAACTGTATGCTTTAGAAACACGATCAGAATTATGGTTTTGGCATGGATGCTCTGCTAAGCGTATGCTCTTCTTGACGAAGCTGGACAGCGGGTGCGCTTGACAGCGGATAAATTCCGGGCAAACGCCCAGGGCGCAGCCAACTACTAGGATGTGGGTCCCCTAAGATCAGTTACGCGCGTGTTGGAACACCTGCAGCACATACTTAGGCAGACTCCCACTTGTTCAAGGTCTGATGGTCAAGGTTCAGGGTTCAGACCTCAGCAACCCCAAGCGCTAAATCCTAAACTCCTTAACCCGAATTCAGCTTAAACCCAAGTTCTAATCCCTGAAGCCCTAAGCCATGCAAGCCCAAAACTCCGAGACCCTGAATCCTAGATCCTACCCTCAACCATGTTCAGGGTTTCCTGCTTTGAGGTTGCAGCCTCTGCCTTCAATGTCTACCTTACCTGGTACTACACCCAGGAGCCCTCGTCACGTGCGTGAGGTCAGTTTTTCGCGCAACTGGAGGGGTTTATTCAGGTTTTGGGTTCAGGGACTCAGGGTTGCATTTTGAGGTGGAAAGGTGTAATGATAGGGTCTAGGGAGTTTGCCTGGTTCACACAGACTTTCCTGGTTGTTTTTAAGGATTATAGTGTTCTGGTGACTTAGTCGCCACTCTTGGATTCCAAACATGGCAAGCGCAAGCTTGAAAACAATGTTGTGTTGATCTCGCCTAGCAGTGATTCCTCTCCTCTTGCTATCAGTTGTGTTAGTCATTTCATAAATTAGTTCGAGATATCTACAGACAGCATAGTCTCTTGACCGTCGCATACTGTTTCAATGCAAGTTTCTGTCCTGAAAGGACCTGTGGCAGCACCACACCAGCAGTTGGTTTCAGAGAGTGAAAGGCCGGAGTTTTATTGAGTCCTGAGGCTCAGACTGTTTTGGGCGAAGAATTTCACTGTGTTGTTTGAATGGGCATCAACAACTTGCGGAACCCCCACCCCTCTCATCATAGCAACACTGCAGAGGATGCCAGGAGCATATCCCACTTCCCAAGTGGGGATGAGTGAGCAGGATGACGGTTCGGGATGTAGGGTGAAGGGTCAAGGCGGCTTAGTGTGTAAAGGTTGGTTTTTAGTTTTGCGTCGGGTCATCATGCTAAAGCCCCACAATGTGGGGCTCCTACATTTTTTGGGGATCCAAAGTACTGACTCTCAAAGGGTTTGTAGGGATTTACAGTCCATATGCACGAAATCATATCAGTTGTAAGTTGTAGGGGCGTATGGTCACAAGTTTAGATGCACTGCTCAAGACCCAGGGCAGGTTTAGAGTTCAAGGTCTCCCTGAACTGGGATCACAAGCCTAAGCCCTCCAACCTCAAAAAGCAACAGCCCTAAGTCCGAAAGCCTCAACCTCAAACCCTAGCTCAAACCTGAATGTTGAGAAGGCTTCCTCTTGGAAACGGGCGGCCCTGTGACGACGCTCCGGGACTTGAGGCAGGGTTTAATTAGAGTATAGGGAATGAATTTAGGGTGTCAGATTTAGGGTGTAAAGGTCTGTGGAGTTTAGGATGCGGGAGGCTTATCATTTTTCTGAGGCTTAGGGCTGCATCCCAAAAGAGCATCCCTCAAACCCAACCCCGATCCCATCCCGGACCCAATTAAACCCTGCATTCCAGAATCCTTCTTTTGCCTCTGTCACAGGAAGGAGATCGACTTTGGGTTCCGAACTCTGGGCAGCAGAAGTGGTTCTCAATCTAGCGGGTCCTTGTTTACGCCTGCGGAAAAAGCGGCTTGTGACGTTGTTGCATATTGACGGAGAATAGAGAAAGGTATGTTTTGTGTCGAACTGTGGGTAATGAATGACGATTGGACGTCCATCGCTTTTATATTTGAGGGCACCTCAACCTGAGACGTATGCATTTGGCATGTCCTGGCAAGAGAGTGGTCATGGGCACGGTATTCAGGTGTCAGCAAGACCCACTTGCATGCATTCAGGGCCAGTTGATTCCGTATGTCAATGAACAGGTATCCGTTATTACTTCATCCAAATGTTCTCTCGACAAGAAAGTATCACGCCACCAGTCGAATGAAGGATGCCTTTCTTGTTGTATCAGTTGTTAAAACCTTTAGCCCTGCATAGATGCCCATAGAGTTGCCATAGAGACACTACAGGCAGAGACCCGCAATTGTGGTATCTCACGTCGCCCCCTGCCTCAAAGGAGTCTTCCAAGTGCTGGTGCCCGGGGTGCTATTCACACCCTGCTTGCTGAGCCCGCTAAACAACTTCCTGCAACTAGTCTACATCTTGAGCAGAATGTTCAGAATTCTGGATCCGTGTTCTGGGTTAGACATTGCGTATCTAGTGGCTTTGCCTTCATTGCATGGGTGTTTCTCAACAGTCTCGCACAGGCTCTTCAATCTTCTCTTGTATGCAAAGGTATGCTGCTTTGGAAGACGCAGTCTTGAGTGCAATTTGTAGCTTTACGATCTGGAGGTGCTAGTGCTTAGGCCCGCCTACCTCAATTCAGTTTCTCATGCTTGTGCGACATGAGGAGGGCTTCATGTTGCAAACTGCGTGTGAAGATTCAATTAAATGATTTACGTTTGTGCCCGAGACCTCAGAAATTTGATTGCATTCTTTGCTTTGAAGACTACAGCGGTTAATGTATCTTCTGGGAACGACAGCTCTTGTAACACTGCAAAATCAAAACAAGACAGTGCAGAAAGACAAAAAAGGCCCCTGCAGATACCGAACACTGGGGGTTGTCCTTTTGGATGTACATGTTACCCAGGAGCTTTCACGTAGCTCATTTTGGGTGCCGAAAAGAAGCAATTTAGGAGTCTGTGGGTAGGGTCCGTGAATCTTGTACGTGCTCCTTTCAGGGCTTTGCTTTGTTTTGGGGTACTTGAAGCAAGCAAGCTTGCTGGTTGTGTTGAAGCATGACTTCTCGAATCTCTACGAGGCTTTTAGAAGTCCTCATGTTGAGGCAGTCCCTGTACGCCTCGCTTGAGTTGTGTCGTGTTGGCAACTTACTGGAATGTGATTCACACTCAGTCTACATATTGCGTTGCGAAAAACCATTTACCCAGACAGTCAAAGAAAAGGACGAGACAACCCTAAAGCCCTACTTATCTCGACTCACTTTGCGAGGATTCCATACTTCCGTGAGTCTGCACTCCTTTTGCTCTTTGGACAAGGCGCGCATGGTAACAAGACGGTTTTTAGGGTTTGGGGTTGTCTTCTGATTTTGCTTCACATGAGCTAGAGAGTTTCAGAGACCGCTTTCAGGACCTGAAGTATGGTTCGAGGTGCTGCGTTGCAATGAATATTCCCATGTTGTTCAGCTTCAGCAAGCTTGTCTGCTCAGGTCTTAGGGGTTTGGAGTGTATTTTGTTCTTTCCTAAGGCTTCCTTCTTCTAATGTTGTGGCCCGAATTTTCTTATATCGTCTTGTAGACATTTGTTTCCGTCCCATCTCCCGAGCCTGAAAAGTCGTGATATCCTAAACCCCAAATTCCTCAACCCCAAATCCAAACGTCTTAAACAGTAGATTAGAAGATCCCGACCCCCGGCCCTTGCAGCCCTAAACCCAAGACCTAACATCCGAACCCGAAAATCCTAAACCCTAAAGCCCGAAAACCTAAGCCCTAAAACCCTAAAACCCTAAGCTCCGAAGTTTTGTTGTTTTCTCCTCGCCAGCCGTGCAGGGAAGAGCGGCCGCGAGGCTGAGCGCTTCTTGGAGCCGCTTCCTATAGGCCGGAAAGGGGAATGCGGGGCAGTGGCTTACGGGTTTTGGAGTTTAGGGTTTGGATGGTTAGGGGATTTATGCTTTGCTCAAAGTTTGAGACCTTTTGCTCCTTTCTACGAGCATGCATGGGCCAGAGACTCCGACCGCTACCCCAGCAAAGCTTGCGATGCGCAAGCAACTGAGGCTGTTGAATTTTTTTGAGGGAGGAATGTGTTTTGCGTTGTGGCCGTTTGGAGGCAGGCATTTTGAATCAAGAACGATCAGAAACTCCACCAAGATGCGCGTTCGATAGATAGTGGTGCCTCAGAGCAGATTTTATGGTGTTTCCTCTTCCCGGCCGTGCAGGTATTTATTTCGTCCCCACACGGGATGTGTGCATAAGCGCTCAACCGTCACAAGCAACGCTTGTTATACGATTTGTTGACCCTTGCCCGAAACCCGATTGTAGCTCCCGTAAGCTCCAACAGAACTCAGGTAGTCATTACCCAGCCCCAAAACATTTTTTTTGCGGGGTACGGAGCTGTTGAGGGACGATTGAGGCTGTTGGGGGCTGATCATAACTAAGTAACAGAAAGTGAGGGCTCCCTGCTCTGCTTGCTGAAGGTTGCGGCTTGCTTTTTTGATAGAGTATGTCATGAACGCTATTGTCAATTGTATTTGGCTGAGTATGCTACTGACCCCACTTCCAAAAGGACATGTTACCCGTGAAGGGGGTGCTCAGAGCAGGTCTGGCCTGGGACTACCAAGGCCACGTCACACTGCCTTGCTGTGACCGGATTGCAAGTATGCTGTGCTAAGTGAAGGTGCTACACGATTTGAGTCTGCAGGGCTATGTGGGCTAGGTTCCAAGCAAAACTGTTCCGCATTGGCTTTGGGGCAGGAAGCTGGTACTTCACAGTTTACACCCGATGTTCCTCACCTCACCCTCCGACCAAAGCCATCCCCAAACAAACATGAGACTCCATGACTTTAGCCTCCCTGTACAAAGACAGTAGTCTTGATAGGGCCGCTTTTGGGGATTCCATTTTTGGTTAACTACCATGCATCAAATCCCAAACTAAAAGCCTAAACCCACCATCCTAATCCCCAAGCCCCAAACCGCAGCACCTCAACCCCGCCAAATCCCAAGCTGGTTTTGCTCCACAGCCAGCCGAGGTTGCTGCCTGACGCTTTTCATCATGTCGCCATCCATGTGGTGGACACAGGCTTACCTCTGCTCCCTGCCTTGTAAGATTCAGGGTCTAGGGTATAGGGTGTAGGGTGCAGGCTTTGTGGTTTAGCGCTAGGGGGCTTAGGATTTGGTGGTTTTCGGATCTACGCTTGAGGGTCTAGAGCTGACCGACGGGAATCATGCTTTGGCAGATTTAGGGTTTGAGGTTTACGGTTTCTTTTAGAATTTGTGGCAGGTCCTCCTTGCTAGGGCATGCCGGAAAGATTCTTGCCTCTTGCTGGCTGGGAATTAGAGAGGACCGGACCTCAAACCGTAGCATTTTCTTGATGGTTGTTGGTAGGGAATGAAGAAATGCAGATGGGGAGCACAGAGGGGCGACTATCTACATGGATTCATTCTTCCATTTCCTTTTAAAAGCAAATAATTTTTGAGGTCATCCTTGGCAAGGTTAAGCTTGTATAGGAGGAGAGGGCTGTTCGGAGGGCCGCGGCTTCCCAAAGCACGCAAAAATTGAATGTCAGACGAAGACGGGATGATCTCTGTCCCTTTCTAGGGGCTTCTGAAGTATCGATATGTCTACATGAGACTGCTTCCAGGGGTAGCTGTACCCCAGGCCATCGCGTCAGGACCCGATGTGGATCCCGAGCCCGACATCACCTCTCGGTTCGTAGATACCTTCGGCGGCCCTAGTATCTGGGGGTCAGAAACGAGTACAACTCATATTCGGGGCTTCAGATTTATTTGGATTTCTTGATTTCTACAGCCTGGGCGTTGCACTGAAATGGCACCGACAAACTCAGGTGTCTGGGCGTTCTTCTTCTACTTCTTCCAGCGCTTCATGCACCTCCGCGTCTGCAAAAAGATGCAGCCTGCCAGCAATTAGCACGTGGAGGTGCGCTTAGAGAGTATTTGAAGACTTCATAGACGCCGTGTTGAGGGCAAGCCGCCCCTCTCACGTGGGCGCAAAGCACACCAAGAATTAGAAGTTGGGAGGATGTGAAGCCGGACTATTCAACATCAAAAAACGTGCGTAAGCAACGAGGATAGAAGGAATTTTCCACAACAGGGGTGTGACAGAGATTTTGGGAACAGCCTTCCTGAGAAATTTATGTATTCACTTTTCTTGTGTGAATCAGCTATTCAATCCTTGCGTCTAGGGCGTTCGCAGCCCATCATCTGAGGTACTGCACCTCCAACAAGCTGGACGATGATTTGATTTGTTTAAGGGTTCGGCTTGGGAAGGAGGTCTTCAGAGTTTAGGGTTTTGGGGGCGGGTGCGGGTTATGGGGTTTAGGGGGTTTCGCGTTTAGGGTGCTTGCTGTTCAAAGACTAGGGCTGCATCAGGGGGAGTCCTGAGAGCAAAAAAAGATCAGTGTGGAGTCCTTTGGAATTTTCATCAAACCTTCTAAGCATTTAGGGCATCATGTTATGAGCATGCAGGTGCGCCAGCAAGCCTCATCACGTTCAGCATCATGGAATTGCGCCTATGGCTGCTACAGAATGCTTCTGTATAGGCATGGTGATGAAAATCACAGGTTTGAGAATGCAGAGTGAACTTTAGAATTGCAATTTTCCACGGGGTATAGATTCCCTGCACTATCGGGAGATCACGAAGCTCACTGGCTATGCAGGCTGTGTACCATCGGACAATCAAGGGAGGCAAGTGCTTCTCATGATCGAAGGATACTGGGCACTCGTGCAGGATTGACCCTGGCAAACTCCCCATGTGAGGATTTTTTGCAGGACACTGCCTCACTTCAAAGGCTGACCCGAAACCTTAATGTCCTTCCTAGTCAAAGCCTTAGGTGATCGCTGCCGCAAGTGGGATCGGTCAGGTAATACGCCCCGCGAGTCCCATTACTGAACCTATATGAAGCGTATTTGGGAGCAGGCTGCGCGCATCACACAATTTGACAGAAGGAGTGCAGACAACCGAATATCTTCAATCTTCAAAATCTAAACCCTGAGCCCTTGCGCACCCCTAAATCCTGAGCGCGTAAATCCTCATTCAAATCTTCATCCCCAAACTTCGCAGACCTAAAAACAGAAGCCAACCTTGCAGGACAGCATGGTGCTCTACTTCGGTTGGGGCCTGCTTCTGGCCGAACTGGTGACTCGGGTCTTGACACGGAACAGAGTTTGGGGCTTGCAGACTAGGATATGGGAATTAGTGGCCTTCGGAAACAAGTGACCCTGTGGTAGGACGTTGTGGGAAGGAAGGTTGTAAGGCTCTCGCTTTGTTGAGGTCGGGGGGGTTTGATCCCTTAAGGTTGGAGTTTAGGACTTGGGCTCCATGACGCGCTGCTGTGGAGTTCTGCCTTGGCTCTGCATGGGGACCTGTCAAGACTAGGAGTCCTGTTTTGGGGGATCTTCTGCCGCAAGCAAGATGAGAATCCAAGTTTGGGCGCCATGCCTGCACTTGCAGCCAGTCCGCTTGCAAGTGCAGTTGCCACAAGAGGCACAACAACTTCTCCCTGTGCAGATGCAATGCGGGTTGTTCTTGCAAGGAGAACGACAGAAAAGCTACCACGACTCTTTCTTGCCTTTAACTTTTCAAAAGGTTTTCAAGGGGCCGCCGTCAGCCCGACAAAGACAGAAAGCAAAGATGTGATGCAGGTTTTGGTGAGTGTATGTGGAATTCCTATGGAAGTTGGGTGAGTGCATGTATGGGAATGTATGTATGGAGTGTTTTCGTGGGCTGGTGCACGGACAAGAACCCTACTTTGCAACCCTACCCTACTTCAGACCTAGATCATGGCAGCGGTACTTGCAATAGTGACAATACCAAATGTAACAAGAACATCGCCCGTCAGAGATTCATCAGAAGCGAGGCCGGCCTGTAAGCAAAACCCAGGCTGCTTGCCACGCGTACTGGCGAGCCCGTTTGCAAGAGTGGTCGCTCGACTCCAGACTGAAGCTGCAAGTGAAGATGATGACACAGAGGCTGGTCAATCCATGTCGGAAGGGTTAACGATGTGAAGTCAGGTTCCACTTCTCCGTGACATAACAGTGCAAGGAGTAAGTGCTGTGATCTCGATGGTCTCAACTCACGCATAGCAGAGCTTCGTTGTGATAGCATTGCAGCCATGAGATCAAAGCAGCGGCCACATTTTTTGGTTGGCGGCATTCGCAACTCAAACATAGGGTCTTGGGCTTTAGAGCGGGTGTCATTCATTCCCTGACTCAGATTGACAGTTGTTGGTTCATCAATGGGCGTGAGCAAGCCATCATATACGCGCCTTGAAATAAGGAACATGCCCCGCACATTTACGCTGTTCAGTTGGAGGCCTTAGTCGCAGCCCAGGCAGTGGATATCCATCTTGAAAGCGGTGGCTGCTTCCTATGTGGCGCCCTCAGCTGATCTGTTCGGATTTGCTGAGTCACTGAGCCATCACGGAGTACTGTTACAACAAACCCACCACCATCAGCATCCTACACCCTGATTAACAATGCTTACCAAGCCCCTGAACCCTCAAAAACCATTCAACAGGCCGTCTACTGGTCCTTGCTGTGGGTCCTGGGCGTTCCATGGCCACTGCGTTTTCGGGGCGAGCTAGACGCAAAGCGGCAGAAGAATGTCCCCCACAGGTTTACGGCTAAGGTCTAGAAGGCTCAACAAGGCTGAACGTTGAGAGCTCCGTGGGTTCATGGTACCTAGAAGTTGCTGTTGACTAGGCATGATGTGCCATGCTGGTAAGTTGCTTTCATCAGTTGCGTCTCAGCGTCCTTTGTAAGATGGAGGAAGAGAGGTTCCCTTTTCCAGCTCAGTAGTATCGAGGCTGTTGCTGGTTATTGACGGAGGACGTCGGGAGAACCCCTAAACCCTGAAGTCTTCCCTAACTAATCCCGACAGGAAGTATAGCTTTGGAGCCGGAGGTTTGGGATTCCATGCCTGGCACCAAAGAGACTATAGAGGGTAAGCCCTAAGCCTCCAAACCCTAAATGCTAAACAGTACCTTCGAGTCTCCCAGACCTAGGATGGCTTGGAACGAACACGGGAGAGATCTGACGACGTGGCTCGGCAAGCCTATGACCAGAAGCTCGAAACATCGGGGTGCGTTTGGGGGTAGTGGGACGTTTAAGTTTGCACCTCAAGGTTTTGGGATGTGGGGCGGGAGTTTAGGTCGTCAATCTGAAAGGCTCTGTGGTCCTTGCCCCCATAAACAATCCAATGTAATGTTCTTGGGTAGTAGAGTATAATGCCCAACCATGAAATTCCTCAGCAAATCCCAAAACAAACAAAGCCTCCGGACTTAGCATCCCTAAGCCCCTCGTGCATCCATTGGGTCCCTGCAGGCATCGAGCTTTAAAGTCAGGATCATCAGGGGGGACTTCAGGGCTAAGATTGCGGTGCCTAGGTTTGGGGATTTGGGGTGCAGGCCTTCCCTTTCCCACACGCTAAAAGCGGAGCTTGGGGTGCCATTGTTTGCATACACTCCCTTTGTCCCACTTTTTGTTATCCTTCCCAGCCTGACGTGCAAGCCCTCATAAGGAGCCCAAGAAATGCTGTTGTGCTTTGCATAGAGGGCCTTGATTGGTTTCCATGTCAGTTTAATTGAGGTCCAGCTTTCTTTTCACTGGCAGAATCCGGATGTTTCTTTTATCGTCACCAGATTCTCCTGAGGTGCTACAGGATCTCCCCATTTAGAGGAATTTCATAACAACTCCATAGAGCGCCGCCGCCAAAGCAAGGACCGATGCCAAAGTTGCGAGGACTTCTGCTACAACTGGCTCAACGTGAACCCAGTGTATGTTGCTGGTCTGAGTGTGTACAGGACTGGTCCCGTCTCGGGAAGGGTTATATGTGGTTTTCATCTTGAAGGGATGATGCACATTCCCATGAAGAAGGTCTCATGGCTGAAGTACACTGCGTGATAGTAGTGTGGCGCTACCGTTGCCAGAGTGCTTGATCATACTACACAGAATGCAAATGCTGATTACAAAGTTTTGCGCCCATGTCTGATACTGAGATGAAGATTGAGTACCACGCCGCATCTGCAGTTAGCTGGAAAGGATCTGCATGTTTTGGACTTTCAGTATAGCTCCGATCCGACACACCAAAGCCTATACCTAGGCCATGGAAGCCTCAGTAAGGCAAGGTGTACAGGCACCTTACATTCCATACATAGTTCCACCTGCAAGGGGTTCTAGATTTCATCCCAGAGCCCGTAGCAGGAGCTTCTCGCAAGATTCCACTACGCTACTAAATCCAGAAGCCTGAACCCCAACCCCTCAAGAACCCTCTCATATGTTGAAGCGTCAAACCCGGAAGCCTGTAAATCCTACACTGCCCCCACTTTTTCAAAGAACACCTCCCAGGTTCTGAAGAGTCAGTACTGTTCAAGCGACTTTGGCTTGGACCCGTGCGTGTTCTACGAGCCTGGTCCCTTGCCTTTGAATGGCTTATGTACAGAGATATACTATAATATAGAAGAATCCAAATGGAACAGATCCTCGACATGACATGGAAACCACTTCTTGTTAAGGTTTAGGGGGTTGGAGGTTTAGGGCTGCAGGGTTTAGCGTTTGGGTTATGGAGGTTACATTTTTCGGGATTGGGGGATTATGGCTTAGAGGGCTTCACGTCTGAGGCTCAGGGGATCAGAGCTAGACACTGGTTCTTAGGTGCCGGCAAGGGACGCATGTTTGATTTGTAAATACATTCTAGCATGTCAAAGACTATCGTCGTGTTCCTGTCCAGAGACCCAACAAAACTCCGAGTGATGTAATGGATTGAGCAACTTCCTCAAAGAGGGAAACCTCAGGCGGATGCGGGGCAGAAGGAAGTTGTATAGGGGTTGGTTCCAGAACCCCCCATTCACCATCATTTCCGTCCATTGCTAAGGTCCAAACTGGCGGTGACCGCCTTTGGGGGGACTTAGGTAGATCAGGAGTGCCGATGTTTGGTACGTGTCATGGTCTCTAGTTGTTATAGGGTACCAGTTAAGAGCTGTGCATGTTTGGGATTATCGGGATTTCAGAGACAAGGAGGAAGCACGAAACGCATCAACAACCAACAGGTAGACTCCATACAGCCGCTGCGTGTGCGCTCAGAACGTCCCAGCCAGTTGATTTCAATCAGGCTGCTGGATTGCGCAGCATAACCTTACATGCTGGCAGCAAGGGATGCAGTAATGCTCAGCTCAAAACACCTGACAATCATGCTCCCCGCGCTGAGTGTTCCTGCAACTACAGCGTCAGTTTTGCAGTCTGTGTTGCGAACTCTTTTCTCCCCGCATCACTGCCAAGGAAAGGAGCCGCGCGGCTGCAGAGATTGTGAGATACGCGCTCCTTTAGGCTTTCAGGTCCTGGAGCGCAAGGGTTTAAGGTCTTGTAGCTCAGGGTTCAGAGTGGTTCCGTTCCGGGGCAGAGGGATTTCAAGGTTTTCGAAGTTTACTTGTTACAACTTCTGTCAGGAATGAAATATGTGAGCTCATAAAGCTGGTGATGGTCCATGATGTGGGGGAGGCCCCTAAGGATTTTTCCCCAAAAGAACTTTTGAAGATGTTCTTAACTTGTGGGTCTTAGGGGATTGCAGGTCAGAGCAGGCTGAACAAAAAGAGATTTCAATGTATTCCCAAAAATTCTCAGGACGTGCTTGTATGAGAGCTTCAAAGCACAGGGTTTCCGAGTTAAGGTCCCCATGCGGTGAATAATGCAGGAGATCTTGTGTCAAAAGACTGCGAATAATGGGGATCACCGTGAATTGGGAATTGCTGTGATGAAGGAGTACTTGCATCATCCTCACATCAGTCCTCCCATGCAGTGAGTCTTGTTGGTATTTGGAAGCCCCAAATTGACTCGTGACCCGAGCGAGTTCCCCATAGAGACGAGTTCTATGGGCTTACGTATGAGTTTGGGGGAGTGGAGGCCCTGGCTCCCTGAAAGATGCTCCTGACAAGGGTTGCCAAGAGGTCCCCTGAACCACACGTGGGTTTAGGGTTTGGGATGGGGTAAGGAGCATTGAAATCCGGAAGGATTTGCTACTCAGCGCAACAAAGATCGTGGTTTCCAGCTGCAGGACTCTGACGCTTGCTGGCAGCATCCAGCCCTAAATGCAAGAAGCTCAACCATTTAAACCCCTGCGAGGTGCAGAGATAACATTGAGGGGAGGGGGTGGCGCTTCGGGCTGAAAGGCATTCATTTCTCAACCCATTGCTCTAAACCCTAAAAACGGAACTCTACACCCCACGCAACCTGAGAGACTTGAATCCCAGGTATCTACAGCTTGCTCCTGGTGACGAGGTCCCTGGAATGACTATCGAGGGAGTATGTAGATTGTCTGCAGATAGCATCACAGGAGCACAGCGCATCTTGGACTGCCTAACTTCGAAATCTAAACTGGGAAAGGTGCACCTGGCCTGAAGAACTTCAACGCAAAGTTCTGACCTGCAGATCTTTGGGAGAGCTTAGGGCTAGGTAGCAGAATGCTCACTCCACAACCACGTCAGAGCCTTTCGTCTCTTACATCTTCAAGGCCCCAATGGGCTCCTAGGTAGTTGTCAACATCTTGGTTGTTTGTATGTGAGCCAGCACATGTTGATGGAGTTTCGCAAACTCCGAAGGCGGTCGGCGATCTTGTTAAGCAAAACTATTATTTCTACGATTACGAGTACTATTATTACACCAGTGCCGTTCTTCATTCAGAGCCTTGGGTAGGGCGACCTCCATGCCGCCCAGAGCCAGCGATGGAAGAAGGCCAGTGTAGGCGGGCGCAGACCTGGACCCAAGATATAGGGACTTCAGCCTTTTAAACCGTAGGACAGTTTACTGCCAGGCCACAAAGGGCTAAGTCCACGATTCCCGGGTAGATTGAGGATTGGGCTTCAGGAGTCAGGAGTGGGCCATTATCGTTTAAGAGTTCAAGTTTCAGGTTTCAGGATTGGAGTTGGGAATTGAGTAGAGTTAAGGAATTTCAGGTTTGGGGGCTTTCGGTTGAAGAACTGCGGGGTGGGATTCTGTGATGTTTGAAAATTCCTTCATGAGTGTGAGGAATGGAGTGTTGTGTTCGGGGATTTTTTGTTGAGGTGCTCGGGCTGGTGGGTAGATTTCAGGACTTAGGGTTTCGCTCTATAAGGTTCGGGGAGCATGTTCTGTTTGGATCGAGGATCTAATAAGAGGGAAATCGGTTCATGGTTTGGTGTTGCGTTTAGGATTAGGGCTGCGCCCAGTCATCCAGGTTCTAAATCAGAATCACAAGCCTTTAGAAACCAGATGATAGGGACCTGCCAGGACATTTAGCCTGAGGGCGGAGGGTCTTGACACAGGAATGTGTTTTTCGCTAGTTGCTTGGAACATTAAGGGATTTATTCATAGCGTGCCTCCGGAAAACAAGCACATAAGATGTAATGTATTGGGAAATCTGAAGAAGTCGCGTATTTGAGACCACTGCATGGACACGGGAGCCCCTCACATAATTCCTGTTGAGTCTTAAGGACCCCTTACAATCCCTGTTCTCAGGCCCAGAATCCCCCATCATCTTCTCGAAAAAAGGGCATACTGCAAGATCCGAAGCACTTTGCAGTCAATGCCATAGCTCCTGCAGTTAGTATGCTAGAATGCAATCATTCGCAGGATGTAGGGTCATGCAGGTCTTCTGGCATCAACAGCTTGCCCTGAGCCCGAAACTCTGGGTGCCTTAAAGTCAAGACTTGGCTTGAAAACTCCCACCGTGTTGTACAAACCTTGCAATCCTAGTCCAGACGCGGTCCCCGGTATTCTCAAGAGCTCTGAAGGCTTGTGGCTGGAGTTTGAAGGCCTTGGATGCATCGCTCCCATCTGTTTCGATGAGGCCAGAGGATTCGACAAATCTTCTCAAATCATGTAGAGGAAAGGGGGAAGGGCTACAGAGCAGGGCTCGTGGTTTAAATCAAGGTTTGGGGTTCAGGGTTTCGGGATTGGGCTTCCGGGGTTCCTTCCATGTTTTGAAGATACCCTGGTGGGCTTGGATGTGAGGTTCATGATTCTGGGGTTCAAGATTTGAGGTTCCAGGCCTGCACCTTGAAACAGACATGGCCTGAGTGAATTGCTGTTCTCCGCATGCTTCTCATTACGTTTGAGTAGTACTGTGAGGCTTTGAGGGTTTGTGTTTTCATGCTTGCTCAGTCATTCTGCCTTGTGCTGCTGGCCTTCCTCTGCGCTTTTACATACAAGAGCGTACTAATTTGAAATATGCTCATGTCATGCCTCTCATGTGTCACCTCTCTTTGTGACCATGACCTTCCACCATCTTTACAACATTTGAAGATGGACACTGTGGGCGGAATCCTTTTGTTGCAGGTGTGCACAGAGATCAATAGCCTCTTGGTGGGATCTGCAAGTTTTGCATTTGAAGTTTCGGGCTTCGGCTTAGGGGATACGAAGGACCCTGTGCAGGGTTTGTCTAGGATGAAGGCTTGTTTAGGGGCTTAGTGTTCGGGATTCGTGTTTTAAGATTTGGGATGTAGGTTTTGGACTGCGCGCAGCCAAAACTGACAAGGAGTTGAAATGGCAATCTCCAAAGGGCAGGATCAAAAAGGGCTGATGGTACCAGAAAACAACATGAATCTTCAAATGCCCAAAGCAGGAGGGCCCAGGTCCAGGTTTGAAGGTCCAGGGTTTACGATTTCCGGCGCATCCCCTAATCTTGACCCCTTAGCCCAAAACCCCAACCTCTTTGTGCAAGCAGAATGCCACAGCAGAAGGTGATGACCATACTGACAGTAGGCATGACAACAAAAAGTGGAGCGACAACTACGATGGCAGTGTCCATAAAGCTACCTAGGCTGACAAAGCACAAAGATTATATACGTCAAGCAGGATAGGGCTCTAGGCACATTCCACAAAGATCTAGTCTTAAGTGGCTCTAAATGTTGAACGTTGTCCGATCACAGGCAGATGAGCAGAAGGCGCACTTAATCTGAGCTGTAATTCTTATCTACTTGAGCAGCCTTCAAGGATTTTCAGAATGCAGCCTTCCAGGCTACATGCAATTTCTTTGTAGAAGGGTCTTCAAGGCTTCATGCATGCGTCCTCAGTCAGACCTCCACAGCGCCGTGCCCACTGCGCTTGCGCTGTGCCCCCCTGCCCACAGTTGCGTTTTTCTCAAAAGCAACTCATCCATGTATTGTCCCCCACTAGGCCACCATGATTTCAGAAACGCAGTTGCAAGCAAGGTCCGTCGCAGTCGGACTCAAGACGTCGGCTGCTGCAGAATCGTCCTCCTGACTCGCCATTGGTCAGCGAGGCGTTGCGCAGTGGCCTTTTGCTTTGACTTGCTACTGCTCCGCGTGTGCTTCCTCTCGTTCCTTTCATTCCTGTTTTTGGGGTTCCTACTGTACCAAACAAGCTGCCACGGTTTGCAGATTGATTGTTCTCATATTTCTCTGCCAGCGGGCTTCGTCCTGCATGAACTAGTACTACTTCTCCCATCCTCACTCCCCGCCTTCTCCTCTTGCAGGGGTATAGCGCGCGTGCCTAAACCTTAAGCCCGGCAACCGTTGACCCCCCAAGCCCCTAAACCTGTAAACCCCTAAACCTGAAACCCCTCCCCCTCCAACACTCCAAAATCCTCACATCAGGCTGATCGCAGCATCGCAGCAGGCGGCAGCGAGGAGACTCCAACTCCGTCTTTAAAAAATCCGGGATATCTAGGACCTAGGCTATATGGACATGTTGCGGGTTCTATAGACGGATCTACAAAGAGTTGTAAAGGATGCATGGTCTAGGGCTTCCCAAAGTTCGGGATCCTCTTGTTGGGGAGTCTTACATTATGGCTTGTTGCATTTTTGGTGGGTGGTAGATATCGGGGACCCGCATATGCTTCAACATATCCAACAGGCGGGGGGGACTAGGCGCTCTCAGTACGGACTGGGGTTTACGGAATAGCTGTTGCGGTGTAGGGAGTGGTTTTTGGAGTTGAGGGGCAATGTTACCGGGGTTCAAGTTCGGGCTTCAGGCAGGCGTTTGAAGTCGGGAGGGGCTCGCTAAAACTAAGATTTACCGAAGCGCGGTGCGTGTTTTGGGTTTCAGGGTTGTCCGCGTGCTCTTGGCTCCAGAATAGTCTAGGACTTCATGGAGGTCGCAGATCAGTAAGCCTGAGACTTCCGGACCCCTTCTGGAAAGATATGGGATCCAGCATACGCTTTTGTTTTACTCAGGGAGCCAACTGATCCAACAGCTCGATGCTGAAACTCACACCTATATCCCTTGAGCGCAAGGCCTTGGAAAAATCCTCATGGGACTCCTGCGCTTCCGCGTTCATGCTTTCACAATATGATGAACTGCCATTTCTGACCCGGAGATGGTCCCTAGATGACTTGTGGCACCGCCTGCCCCTAGGCCAAAAACGGGCGGGGCCAACTTGCAGTTGAAGTGGCCGTTGTTCGTCCTAGGAAAGGCCACCATCATCCTCTTGCAACTTTGCCCACAGTCTGAAACGTCCCCACATGCCATAGCGGCACCAGGTAATTAACCTTAATTTTTCGATGCTCTCCTTGACGTTCCCCCAAGAATTAGCCCTACCCGAATCTTAAAACCGAATCTTAAAACCTCATGCAGGGCCGCCTCAAACACATCCCTGTCCAATTAGACGGCAATACCTGTAAATGTATAAGCTCTAAAGCAAGATTAGCAATTGTCGCCAAATAAGCCTGAGAAAACCCCACAAGCTTCTAGTCTCGGTCACGCCTTGAGTGCTGGACCTTTGTCCCTTCATAGAGGTATTAGCTCCGAAAGAGACAGAGGACAACTCATCAGGGGATCTATGTAAAGCCTCATCATCTGCTTCATGGTCCGATACAAGCCCTGCAGAACGCTGCAGAATCCTGGTAAAGGGGGCTTCAAGACTAAAGTCTCCATTGCAGTACTTCGACTGAACAAATATGGGGCCTGCTAAAAGCGAGGATCGTCCACAGTCCCAGCCTAGTGCCTTTGCAGCCAACAGGGGATGAAGAGGGTCTTGCAGGGTTTGACACTGATTTGTTGGATGGTTGATTGAGTATAGGGGGTTTAGGGGCTTTCGTGTGTTCCAAAATGTATGAAGTTTTTGTAGAGGCTTTGCTATTCGAGGTTCACCACGTGTTTCTTGCCCCCCTCTTTAGGTTCAAGGCTTGTGGCTTTCTGGTTGAGGGTTTGGGTTGTTGGCATTTGAAGCACTAGGTTTGAAGGGATAGGGGCTTCGCATTCAGAGTTTCAGGCTTTTCTTGTGGTCCTTCATTGGATCTTGGCAGGTTGGAGGGGGAGCACGCCCGAGTAGCTATAGCGGCTATACGTACCCCTGATGAGGCACCTGAAACTTCTCAACCCCGAAGGCTTGTCTGAACGAGTGCAAAAGCTCTAAGTCTTCAACCCGTATGGGCTGATGAGCTACGAGTCCGTCTGAGCCTCGGCTCCGTTAATGCCTTCGCAGCAGACTACAGTCTGAAAACTGACAGTCCTGACGCAAACCCTTCCAGGTCAGCCAGGACCCTCCAACCTCAAACACTACATACACCCTCAACTCTCCTTCAACTCCATAAAGACCACATAAACCCCTACAGATCTCTTGGGAGGTTCCTCAGCTTCGCCAGCAGATCCCCGGCCCGGCAGGGGCCTGTCGGCGTGCGAGGCGGAGCGGTTTTGGCTTCTCGGGGTTTTGGGCTTTTTGGGTCTGTCTTACGATTGTGGGCTTGCGGTGGAGGATCTTGTTGCGGTGTGTGTTAGGGTATTGGGGTGTCTGCATTGTATGCTTACGTTTTGGGATCTAAGTTTGATGTGTAATGCTCTCGTGCGGGGAGTACTGGACTGGTGGAGGGGAACTCCTGAATGATGGCACTAGCAATCGGGGAATCAACAAAGACACTGGGAATCAAGCATCAGGGTCCACCAACCAACCCTGAAGAGTTCCGAAGAATGTATCAGTAACAACTGGTGGACACACCAAAATCCTAGGAACCGTTTTAGGTTGGAGTGCTGGAGCAAGACAGGGCCCTTGAACTACTCAAGCCGCAACCCTCGGAAACATGAATCTCTGAAGTCCCAACCTAGAAGAAGGCCGGATTATAGCTTGTTGAGAGGGAAGTCAGGAAATACGGGCATGTAGTGTGAGAGGTAGCTTGCAAATTGAGTATTTCTCACAACAAACAGCTAGACCTCATCAACAAAAGTTCGTAGATAGGCTTCGTGACTCGTGATCTCCAAAGGAACTGGTGAATCCCTAATCCCCCTGAAGCCTCGAGGCCAGATCCTTAAATGCAATGCCATGCTATACACCGCAGCTGCAAGGTCTTCCCCTGATCCCTAAATCCCAACACCTGAAACGAAATCGAGAGGTGAGGTCCAGCATGCATTCAGATCCAGCAGAGGGAGCAGCAGAGGCAGCTCTTTCAGGAATCCCTCCCCCAAGCGAAGATAGTAGCCCTCAAAGGAGCAGGAAAGGCTTCTTACTGTCCTTTTTGACGGGTGTCATGGTTGTTTGGGGGAGGGTTATCCCTTCCCCCTACCCAAATGATCATCTGGTCTACCGTTCCGGTCGCAGGTCTGGGGTGTAGGATCTGAGATAGTGGCTGCACATCTATGATTGGGGCTTCTTGGGATTGAGGTCGAGATTGCCGGTTGGATTATGGGGAGGAGTTTGGACACTTGAGGGTGTCTCATGATGGTGAAGACTCTGCATTTCTCATTTATCACGCGTATCAAGTACGGGTTCTCGCTGGGATTCGCTGGGCTCAGAGGGCGTGGCACTGACAAGCGAGGAGTGGAAATGGAAGAGTGGATGCATTCACGTTTACATTTTGCGGCTAACAGGTCAAAACCCAGAATTCGCGTGCTGGCCGGTCTATAGGCTTGGAACCTAGGCTTGCAGCTCAAGAGCTTGAGTGTTGAGCTTTGCACTCCTCAAGGTCCATTGTTTGAGCAAGAAGGAGCGCGCCTTGCAATCCACAACTAATTGAGGCCAAAGGCCTGAGACCTTACCCGCCTTGATCTTTCAGCTCCGACGGATGCAAAACGTCGCGCACGTGTTAGCCCTTGAGCTGCGAATCATCGAGACTGCACCTCAAGCCAACCCAAACCCCCAAAATCCTCAACCCACAAAAGCTTCGCACCCTGAACCCCAACGTTTTCAGTTGCAAGCCTCAAAACTGGAAGTCCTGGACATACAACCCCATACCCTAAGCCTGGATAGTGGGGTGGGACTTCAGCATGGTTGGGCTCATACGGGTTCCCAGGGTGTTGTGGCAAGGGACCTTTTCTTCATTTTCCTGCCCCGAACCCTCAACCCTATAAGCCCGTATGCCCAACCCGGTAATCTTTGAACCTAGACTGAGAATTTTGAAATAGACAAAGTCTCAGGTGGACAGGAGAGTGGTTGCCACACCTCGGATGCAGCAGCAGGGCATCTTGGATGAACTCCTGGACATTGCGGGTTTGGAGATGAGGAAATTCGGGTCGATGGGTTCAGTGTATAGTTTTTCAGTTTAGGGGATTAGGGGTTAAAACTGTTCCATAAGGATGGTGGTTTAGGCCGGTCTAGGGCTCAAGGTTTAGGGCTGAAGGTTCCGGTGCAAAGTGTCATGTTGAGGTTTTAGGTTTAGGGTTCATGGGACCATGGGTGTTTCCTAAAATTGCAGAGGCCTTGGGTGGTTGGTCTACATGACAAAGATATGCTTGTTTTTGGTTGTAGGTCTCGAAGCCGCGCGTGCAATGCGCAGCCCCAACCCAGGAGACACACATCAGCGTCAACCCTGAAACCTCAAGCTGTAGATAGCTAGAGACCTTAAGCCCTTGAAAATGTTTAAGCTCTCAGACGCCAGGCCCCGCAGATGCAGAAGACACAGATCTGCTGCGGGCATATGCTCCAATGCAGACGAGCGAGCCTGCGATGTCGGAGCGGCAAGATGCTGCCACCGAGGCTCGAGGTTTGGGGTCTAGGGCTTAAGGTTCAGGGTTTTTGGGGGCCAGGTTTAGGGTAGGGGCTAGAGTCTAGGATTTGTGGCTTAGGGCTTAAGGGCACGACGAATTTTGGCCAGGGTTGGCTTGTGTTTCGACGTAGTGCACATCACTTGCCTCAAGAAAGAGGTTGGATAGGAGGATGCCTAACTTTGTGACCAAGAACCGATGTCCTTGTGGGACACACAATTCATCCTGACTAGTACGTTTGACAGTCCCCGCCTTTTCTATGACTCAGCTACGTATTCAGGCCGCGGCCATCATAAATATCACAGAACATTGAACAAGGCGAAGGTTCTGGGCGGCGGTCTTGTGGATCACATGCTGCACGCCACATGCATGTTGCTGAAACCTGCCAGCATAGACACTGCGCTCAAACCCTGAGTTCGGCCATGCAAGATCTTGGGAAGCTGCGTAGAGAATCATCAACACACCTTCTGACAAGGCGGCTGAAGATGTTCGGCCAAGCTCCTCGAACCAGGAATTAGAAGCTGGGGTGCATCTTGAAGAGAGAAGCCTAATTCTGAACCTCGGTGATATGTAGAATGTCAAAACTAAGTATAGGAAAGCCTGCACCTCCGAGGCCGCTAATCTCTCGTAATCGCCAGGAGTCAGAGTACATAGGTTGGTGCCAGACGTCCTGCGTCGGAGGTAATCTCCTCACCAGCTGCAGGGGGTTGATTGGAACAGAAGGATAAGCGCCTGCTTCGTGTTTCTGACGTATCTCATTTACTGTACTGGTTTTTGAAAGCTTTTTTCGTATGCTTTTTGGCTTGAGTTTCTGGCTACTAACCTGCCCCAAGCTCTCAGATCCCTAGCTGGGGGCCCCCACAAATGTTTCCTTTCTTCGGTAAGCCCTGAGGCCCCACAAGCGCACAAGACGCAGACCCGTCGCCGGCCTACGCTGCGGTGCAGACAAGCGAGCCGGCGTTTTCTGAGAGGCAAGATGCTGCGAGCGAGGCCTGGAAACTGCAGTGATTGTCCCCCATCACGGGGCCATTTTTCTTTACGACTGAGAGTTTTGGTATTTCCCAGTAGTATACGCTTACGCTTATGACTGTCATGGATATCCTTACCTTCATTTCCTGCCACTCTTACCGTCCTCATACTCTTAAGCACCAGTCCTAATAGTCAGGTGGGCAAGCATGTATTTGGAGTTGGTGCAAAAGTCTTCAGTTGGGATGAGGTTAATTACGTGCCAAACATTCTGGCCCGCGACTGTGGGGAGCCTCTTTTTTTTGAGAGTTGGATTTTGGGGTTTAGGGTATGTGGTCTCCATAACTTGGCCTATGTGTGCGGCTTGTGCATGCCGTCAGGTGGCAGACATACAGTCGCTGCCTTCTGCACGGCCACAAATGTCTGCGCCAGAGGCAAGGCACGTGCAAAAGAATAAGGCAGACACTATGACTACATCCGCTCGATCTCAACTGCTGCCCAGAATGTTTAACCAATCTTTGTAGTGGCTACTTCCTCATTGAACGGTTTTGAGAAATTTCACGGAATTTGCTTGCTAGCTGCTTTAGCTCACGAGAACACAATGATGGATGGCTCTCTCAGAGCACCTGCTATGCCAGCGCCCGATTTATCACGAGAGCAGCATTGCTTGAAGTCATTTTTGCTTAAAGGGTCATGCTATAAGCCTGGAGTAGCGATGCAGACAAACATGAAGTCCACCCAGGCGGGAGGGAAGAAATACGGCGACATCACCCGGGCCTGCAAAGACTACTGTCCTTTTGAACGGGCTTATGTGTGTTTCCATCTGAGTCTCGGGGGACGGTAGGGGCCTTTGCGGGCAATATGTCAACTCTAGCCTGAAACAGGCGTCTGAAGACGCAGGGCCAAGCAACTTGGACTTTGGATAGAGCTCTGTTTTCGGCTTGTTTCGAAGGTTTGTCGCTTTTTTTCCCGATTTGGCACCCAAACTCCCAAGCCCCAACATGTACCATCAATACACTGCACCCAATACGCTGCGAAGCACAAGGCCCTACAGATACAGACGGTGCATCCCTGCCACGGGCATACGCTGCTCTTCAGACCAGTGAGCCGGCATCATCCGAGCGGCAAGATGCTGCGAGCGAGGTTTGGGCATTGAGGTGTAGGGGTTAGGGTCCAGGGTTCAGGGTTTGTGACAATCGCTTGATGTGTCCAATCGAGAATATTCAAAATTATGTGTGCCGCCCCCATTTTTCCACCCAAAAATTTGTCCCTTGAAAGTCTAGCGGGCCGATAAGCGAGTTTCCAAGTGCCCCTGCGTGCCCCCAAAGCATAACTATGTTGTGGGCAGGTTTTAGCCTCTGGCAAAAACTTACAATGAACCCTTAGACCTAATGCGTGTACACAGTGTACCAATTTCGTACTTAAATTCGATAGTGTGTGCAAAGTGTCATGAAAAACGTTTGACACCAGCAAGTCTAGCTCTATGGTGGCTATGGTCGGTCCTGCCATCATTACCAGAGCCTGAATTTAAATGGCTTCCGGCTTTATTTCTCGGGATTCCTTTTCGGATGCTCACCCGGTGTTTTAATAGCGTTGCTGAAGGTGCCACGGATTACCTTGGGCCATAGCAGGATTCTGGCTTGACCGTTGGTAGATTGAGATGTTTGGCTTAGCCGGACATGTTGTGTGCTGCGGTCCCATTCTTTGTACACGGTTGTACCGGTTGTACTTTTGCCGTTTTGGCCTTAGAGTTGTCTTTTGTGATTGATGCTGTTTTTTGAGTCACGCTTGTCCTGTTGATTTGAGGGTGGGTCTTTATGAGGCCAGTAGTATTACTGACGGAAGATGCCCTGAATCATGCTAAGACTGCTAAGAGCTAACATACGCTCAGGTGATGATAAGTGGATTCCTCCATAAATGACAGCACATGTGGGGTCTCGAGAATAGCAGAGGGTATTAAAAACAGGACGAGATTACCCCGAAAAGAGCACAGCACGCAACAAAGCATAAGCTCAGCTCAAATTAAGTAAGAACTGTTGGACAATTCTGCAAGTTGAATGTGGTCATGGTTCAAGAGATGGGCAGGCCTCAGACCCACATGAAGTCCCTTGTTGTGGCTGCTCCCGCATTTCCATAGTTTTCACATTGTTTTTGGGTCAGCTCCCTGGTAGGGATCCTGTTTCGTATGGTGTAAGGGGGCCCAAACATATCCAGACATCCCACATGCGTGACCTTTTGGCTTGGAGAGGTGCCAGACATTCAATCGCTGCCTTCCAGCCGGCCACAGCTTTCTGTGCCGGAGGCACTTCCAGAGTAATGAGACGGAAGAAGGGGGGTGGGGTTCAGAAAAGCACTCTACGTCTCCAGACATGGGAGTCCTGTGCTGAATATTGGCATGCTTAAAGACTTGAGGGTGTATCCTGCATATGGGAAGCGTGTCAAAACTACAGATCCACGGTTGAGGTGCATGAGGTGGTGTCATGAGGATGGTATTCTTTGAGGTATCTGCTGCCAGCAGTGCCGAGAAATGCCATACTCTTGATAGAACTATCCCGTGTGACCTTACAGCTAGTGCGGCCGTGTACAGCTCAAACGTAGGACCCAGGAGCGGCTCAATGTTGTATGACAACATTGTGCAGGGTTTTGGGTTGGTATTCGACGGAAAGCATATGGAGAGACGCTTGATGTAGCTGAAGGCGGGCGCTTGCAAGTTTACAGGAAATTCTGCTGGACACTCATCAAGGCCCAAGCCTCTTATCCGGAGTATTAATGTCGAATTTTGGGAGTTCTTAAGGAGGGCGCGCAGGTACCCTGATTCTAAATGGTCTGCCCTAGGCTGCGGTGGATCAAAGCATTGCAGGCAACTCCTAGCGTGACTTGAGGCCTTGGTATTGCGGATGGGAGGAAATTTTGCACCACTTTTCTGCCTTGTGCCTGACTCTTTGCTGGTGTTTAGCAGGTACAAGGTACGTTTGTTTTATCGGGATAACACTCCCGCATTCCCGACTGACCCAGTAAGGAGTAGCTCCTGCACTTCCTGATGTCTGCCTCCACTGGAGCTGCCAATCGCTAGCCGCTAGCCTAAACTCCAAGCCCTGATTTTGTTTGTCGAGGTGCTCGCAGACGCAGGGCCAAGCAACTTGGACTGTGGCTGGTGATCGTTTACAGGTACGGGCGATGCGGGGTGTACAGGGGCTTTAAACCCTGGCCCTAGCCGATTTAGGGTTTAGCGGCTAAGGTTTACCGATGTTTCCAGGGGGGTTTACAACTGCCCCAGTGGAGTGCAACTTGATAGGGAAGATGCTTGGTCTCGCGGGCTGGGTGCTCCGTACCTTGATGGCGACTCATTCGGTCAGGTTTCCTTGTGGTCGGTATTATTGATCGGAATCTGCACGTGTAGCAGCGTTTTTCTTTCTGTAGCTTTGAGTTGTCATGCCACCCCCAGCTCCCTCAAAACAGAATTAATCCTTGCAACAGCGCCGCAATGTTTTGAGAAACCCAAGTGAGGTCCTACAGACACCGAAGCGCTACACGACAGCGACCCTGGATCCTTTGAGCGGCGAAAGTCCTCAAGCGAGGCTGGCTGGGACTAGAGGGACCTGGAAACCTGCAGCATAAGAGTAGCATTTTAACAGTATAATAGTAGTATAATAGTAATTTAGTAAGAATATAGTTGTATAGCAATAATGTGCTTGTATGAGGGGTTTGGGTTCCGGATTTGGGGAATTTGGGGTGCTAGAATTGATGTTTTTCGAGTTTCAGGGGTACATGGGGCTCTGTTCTTGGTTGTCAAGCTGTCCGTCCTGGGTTGAACCTGGGTTGCTCCGGGGCAATTCATACCTCCTGCCTTTCCATGAATCATTGGCTATACGCGGATCCCTCAAGGTGTTGACCCTTTCTCCAGCAGGATATGAAGATGAGATTACCTCCTGTGGGTTCCTCCCTAAGGGGTTCAAGGAATCCAGCACGATGTGTGTGTTTCAGTTACCAAGTTCTACAACCTCAGTGGGTTTTGATACCTGAAGCCATCATGCTTGGGTACAGTACTCGACCCGCGCCGCCTCAGCTAGCTTCATTGCCTTGGCTGCCGCAGGACGGTTCTTCCTAGCAAGTTCTAGAACTATTAGAGCTTGCTTAAAATCAAGAACCTGCAGGGACCTAGGGTCAAAGAGGAAAGCAAAAGGATTGCAGGGTTACGTCTTGAGGATTATTAAGGGGCGCTTCTCAGAAACTGCCACATTGAGGATTGTTGTGTGCTTCAGGGATAGATAAGGTCACCCATGGTTGTGAAGCTGTCTTAAAGCTAAGAAGGTCAAGTTAGCACCTCCCAAATGAATGGGATGCTTTGTACAAGGTTCGCCCATACACACTACACCCTGAATCCCTTGTATGCATGTTAAGCATCTGGGGGAACATCAGCTTGCAAATCCCAAGGTAAATCTGTTAATTTTTGAATTCATCTTGATGTAGGGGGAGGGGAACAGTCCTTCAATTGGATTTCACGAAGAGGCTATTGTAACTCTCAGTGGCATATGCAGGGTAAACCGCCATTTTTTTTGCATGCCTCTATCTCTACAGAGCGGTGCTTCAGTGCCCACAATCCAATAGGGAGTGAGGTACAAGGGATCATAGTAGTGGTAGTAGTGGTAGTAGTGGTGGTAGTAGTAGTAGTAGTAGTAGTAATTCCCCTCATTGCCCATAAATCAGAAGCCAGGGCACACGTTCAAAACACAGAATTCTTCCTTTTTTATATATGCTCCGAAAAGAACCTTGATGTTGTGCGTAACTAGATAAGCCGCACACAGCAACCTTCAAGAACCCAGAGTTCAAGCCTACTCGGCTGAGGCTCCCGTGGAAACGGAGGACTCGGAACGAATGCTGCTGAGCCTCTCGCCAAAAGGCCAGGTATAAAGGCTCAAGATTTGTGAAGATCCATGACCAATGGGATGAGTCAGCCAGCTCTGGTTGGCTCTGAAAGCTACTTAAGGGCATCAGTCTCTTGGTTCATGAGGAACCTTGCAGGGTCTTTGGGCATTTTCTTGGGCCAGCGTGCGACACCCCGTGGCGCCTCCCATTTGCCCAAGGGAGCCTGTAGAGTAATTAGCGCCTTGTGGGTCATGCAAAGTTTCCTGTAGCTGGTGCACATAGCAAAGACCTTCCGTGCAAGTTGATGCGTTCTTTGGGGCTACATACCAGCTCTGCACCCCAGACCCCAACTCTGAGCCAAAACAGCATCCATGGCATCTGCTCGTGATGTCTCCCCCTTGTGGAGCTTGATCGTAGTGATACTAGGGTTTGTGATGAGTGGCCAACCTTGGGGATGTTTGTGGGTAAGATTCTCACCTGACTTCCGGTAAGCTCTGAGGACATTCCGGGGGCAGAAAGCACAATGGAAGTTGCTCCGCTACTCACTCAAGCACCGCGGCCAACCTCTAATATATTCGTTCCGAATGCCTGGTGTAATCTATGTAGACGCTGGAAGCAACACAATTCATTTGTACAGGATCTTGAGTTCAAAGTTTGATGCCTCAACCCTCAGTGCGTAGAGATCATCGCAACCCGAGGCCAGGACTTTCCTTTAGGTGGAGCGCTAGATGCTCTGGCTGGCCGCTTCCCCCAGTCGCAGAAGGACGGAGCCCAGGATATCGTCAGCTTGGCTTACTTAGAACTCAGGGTTTAGGGGTTACAGTTTTCAGGGTTTGAGGTTGGGGGGTTGGGGGTTCAAGTTTGGGGTTTCAGGTGGAGGGATGGTGCCCGCGTCCTGGGGTGAGCTTCTCAGGTGTATCTGATCTCAGATTTTGTTGGCTGAGGTTTGTAGAGTGGGAGGCGATCTGTTTGTGTGTGCGCGTATATGTATATATATATATAACACACACATACACACACACACACATATATATATATATATACACATAAGAAGCGGCAATTCGGACGAAACCGTATTCAAAGGGGTCAGGCTTACAATTGAAGAGTGTCATACGCATGCAACGGGTACACATCTCTGCATTCTAGAACCTGCCACAGCTGCAGATTAGAAGCTGGCGGTAGATCAAGGTCCAGGTAGGGCCCTCAAACTTGGGTGTCTATGATTCAGGGGCTGCATACAGATTTTGTCAAGAGGATACAGGGTTACATTGCGGCTAGATGTTAGGGCTCAAGGAAGTTTAGCGGCTGTGTGGAGTACACGAAGACTTGAGGTTCAAAATTCCGAAGCAGCGTGGCGCCACAGATATCCTTCTTTGTACAGGTATTCTACTCAAGTGTTCTTGGGTCGGGGTGATCACCTTCCTTATGCCCGCCTGACTGCAAATCGTGTGTGTGTGTGTGGACTGCCACCTACCCACGCTTTTCAAGAGTGGTCACGCTTCTTCTCGCTTTCTAAATCTACTTTCCCCACCCATAAATCTTCGTGTAATTCGAATGGCTACATTACATTAGTCTTGGTAGGCCCCTTCCTTAAATCCAACATTCATGCCTACACGATCTGCGTAGGGAAGGCCTGACCCCAAACCCAAACTCATTCGAGGCACGGTGGCTCCCTGAACCCCCAAAAGCCCGGTTGACAAGAGCAGGAGAGTGAGCTCCGATGGTCTGCGCTTGGTGCCGAGGCATGGTCTAGATCTTTAGGATGTTCAGCGATCTAGGAGTGAGGGGTAAGTATTTGGAGGTGCGGTCTTTGGGGGTATAGTAATTGAGACTCCAGGGATTCAAGGATTCACACAGGGCATTGCAAAGGTATGTTGATTCAAGCTTGTTGGTTCAGGCTTCTTGGGCAATCAGGTGCAGGATCAGGGCAAAGTGTACCTGTCTTTTGTTTCGGAGAGCAGGCTTGGGAATCCTACTGCGAAGCACATAGGAGCCCCTGAACTGTGGACCTGCCATCCATTCGGAAAACCACCCGTTAACCTGTGACAACTGCAACAATCCTTCCAGCTTCTAGTGTAAACTGTAGACACTTCGAGCAATTACTGGAAAGCTTCTCTTTTAGCAAACCCAGTTCTCTATGTGGTGCTTGGGCGCAGTGGGAAAGCAGAGTGGTATAGCATCACAATATCACGTTTCTTCTCTCTGTGCTAATTTGAACTGACAGCCTGCAAAACATCCACCAGCAATCTGTACGAATCCTGTCTATGATCCTTGTATAGCTCCTTTCAAGAGGCAAATCCTTTCTTGAAGTTCCCTTATACATCATCATTCATTGGGCTTCAATCCTGCTGCACGCTCTTCGAAGTCCCTTTGCATCCTTTGAAAGACCTGTCGCACTTGTAACCCTAAGCGCCCAAGCCCTACGTATATCCTAAACCAAGCTGCCTAAGTTATCGGGCCTGCTGATTGAGGGGTAGGGGAGTGAATCCTCAACACAGTACTAAGATGTAGCCCTCTAGTATAAAGGTGCTGGTACCTGTCCACAAACCCTCAACCCTACATGCCCTACACCATTTCAGCATGGCTACTAGGAAACGTTGAATCCCAACCCAACCCCAAACCTTAGGGGCTGCAAACCCTAACCTTCAACTCTTAAACACTCGACCCCCATAACGGTGAGTCACTGCAGGAGTCTGGAGAGGAGGCGACCAGTGCAGCCGCAGATGCTGCCGGCGAAGCAGTCAACTCAGGCTGGGGGGTTATAGTTTCCGGGTTAAGGTTTCCAGTTTACTGGTTAAGGTTCAGGGTTTACGGTCTCAGTGTTAGGTTGCAGAGGGCTTAGTGTTTGGGGGTGGCAGCTTCAAATGGGATTCAGATGTTGATTTGTTTAAGGGTTTCAGGGTTTGGGGTCTAGTGCTGCTTATTAATGGGGCGGTCACTGAATATAGATAATTTCAAGGAGATTCTGCTGGCAGAGATGCGAAAAACTGGGGATGCACCTACACTCCGTTTGAGGCACCAGTACGGGAATTGGAGGAGTCTGATGGGTTCGCGATTCGGATTTCTGGTTCGGGGATTGGCGAGGACAGTCGGGGCGATGGCTCAGACTTTTGGAGCGCAAGAGTCAGCACCAGTTTTTTCAGTGGTTCTAGGACCTAGGAGAGATGAACGGACATTGTAGATTGTTTACAGGATCCTTTTAAGAGTACAACAATATCTTCGCCTTAGTGGTCATGGAGTGTAAGCGTTGGGTTAGAGTCTACGGCTGTGGCCTTGGTTATAGTGCAAGGTGTAAGCTGAAAACGACACCTGTGTTGCCGTTTAGAGCTTCAGCTCTAGCTAAACCCTAAATTCAAAACCTACGACCCAAGACGTGTATCTGGCCTTGATCCGCATGCTTCCTTGGCGGGACTCAAGTAATTAAGTAACTCGGATGAATTTCCCAAAAGCTGATCTCCCCAACAACCCTTCCGGTTTAAGATTTGCACAGCGCTTGGTCCCTGTAACGTTCATAAACGGTCGGCATCCACTGTTTTCATATCCAGGCACCGAGCAATGCGAACCTGAGCCTCATGAGGGCCGGGCGATGGATTCAGAAATGCCGGAGAAAACGAAGTGCAGGGGGACAATTCGGATGGAAGAGTAGCGTAGGTCACATCCCTAAGAGGAAACCGCATCATGAAGTTCTCTGTTCTGAGTTAAAGCTGGCTCCAGCTTCCATGGGATGGGTTTCTTGAGAGATCGGAGTTCAGCCAAGCCAGTATCATCTTCCGCCTTAACAGAATAGAGCTTACAGAGTTCTTCACAGCGCTAAATGCAATTTGAGACGAGTCTGTGAGATTGTTCAGAGTTGGATGTGCGAGAGGCTTTATCGAGGGATTTGGAGATAGTGGGAGTTCTGGTTGCCTCTGCTCTCCAGGAATCATAATCGCTAAGGTCTCCGCCTCTCAATAACGGTTTTCGCAAACCCAACCATTGAGATATGAGCAGTGTCCTTATCATCACTACTGTTATCTGTATGATCACAGAACAGATCATGATGACCTGATATCACAGTTCACCATTCAATCTGGTGGTGTCTTTGCCATTATGATGATGACTACCCCTACGTTTTTCCTACTGCTCCGTGTAAGCTGATTCTTATGGCAGCTTTGTGTTGTAAAGCTAACGCCCAGGACGGCTCAGGAGGAGGAAGATGCCTTTCGGGACATCCTCGAATGGGAGGCCAACGTGAAGGACATACCAGCTCAGGGAGCTTGCGTGGTGGAGGGAGTTGGGGCTCAGGGTTTGGGGAAGAAGCTAGAATCACGTGGGACCTCGAAGCACGGTTTTACAGTTTGGGGAGTTCGTGGTTAGGGCTTTGGGAACCAAGTATCGAGGCTTGAGCACATGGTCGTAGCACTCTTGAAGTCCAATCCCAAACATCGGGACTAGTAGGGGGAAATACCGTATGCAGCTTTTCCTCATGGCTAGTTTGAACAGCCGGCATTCTACATCTGCGGGCCTAGGAGGAGAGGAACCGCAAACTCTAGACCCAAACCCTAAGGCCTAAGGGGGCTGGTAAAATAATGTGTTTTTTTAACTTGAGTCACCGCCGTACGCGCTTATAAGACGGGTGTTTCTGATGGTTACGCAGCTAAAGCCCACTCACTTCGACATCCCCACAAAAGTCAAAAGTCCTTCTGGTAGCTGGGTGGACATCGTGGATCCACGTCTCACAGAACATATCGAGCAGTGAGTTCTTACGCGCTCTACTGCAGGGAAAGACTATCACTTGGCTAGATCCACGACCAACAAGCCGGTACACCTCACCAGCTCTCAAAGCCGAGTTTATTCGGGCAACAGCTAACAAGGACCCTTCTTGGTTGATCAAGCATCTAGGGGAAGACTAGAAATCGCAAATCCTGACCGTTGACCAGATAGTGCTTTTCCACGCCAGCTCCTGCCAATCCCCTTCCCCCAATCACACACATCTGCCGATGTGTTAGGGGAGCTGCAGCGATTTGCTCAGGGTTTTTCAGGATAATTACGGCAGGGTTGCGGGGGATGTGCATGATTAGGGGAGGCTGTTGATTTAGCAAGAGTTAGGCAAATTCCGCTGGCTCCCATGGAATTTCAAGATGCAGGACCCTTGATCGATTTCCATGTCCGTATCAAAGCATCAAAGCACTTGTTAGGGGACCAGCGGACTGTTAAGGCCTCACAGAACCGTCAAGGGTTTGCGTTTCAGGGCATTAGAGAGTGAACGTTCTACGCTCATACGCGGAGTTTTGCCTGCTGGCTTTACGTATTGCATGTCATAAACCCCTACCGCTTAGAGCTCTGAATCCGCTGTATCAGTTGATCAAAGCATTGCTTCGGTGGGTGGGCCCACTAAGCCATGAGCAGCAATGCAACATGGCAGCTGGGCTGCAATGACCCTGAGAGGCATAAGGACGTAACCATCATCGTTTCAGATATCAAACACTGAGCTTTCAATGACTGTGACGTTAGAGGCCATGGTAACTACCCTAAAGCCCCAAACGCCAAACTCTGCACCGTGACTTATGTACTCGGTGAAGCATAAAGGTTTGAGATTACTGCCGCTTGAGAATCATCAAGTGATGGTCGAGTGAGTGTTTCTGCTTCAGGTGAGAGATTTGGCGGTGCAGGGCCTGTAAAGCTTTTGTGGGCTTATTGGGTTTAAGGAAGTCTGTGGACATTGAAGGTATTGCAAACAAAGTCGCAAAGCAGTGTACAAGTTAGAGTGTACCTTCTCTCATAGTTTTTCTTTTATGCTTGACACTGGTGTTTGTTCACATGCCGCATGCCCCAAACGCATTCTCTAACCCTCTAGTGTCTGTTAATGTGCCTGCGTGGACTTATAGGGGCCCACAGAGTATTTTTGTCGGGATCCACTCCCTCATTCCTGGTCAAGACGAATGCAGCTCTCAGACATGTGGATTTCCCAGCTGAAGAATCTGTTGCTACGAACCTACGACATGTTACCTGCCCCTTGAATCCCGAAACTGTACAAGCCCTTTACAGCTGGCTGTCTGGGGCTACATGATGTGCAAGGAACAAGGCCCCTATATTGGAGCTTTTCAAAACAACCCCTACATCATTCCTATGTGGGCTGTGTTGTTGTGCTACATCTCCCACTCCTTGCGTACCAAGTCTTGAGGCGTGAACGCAAAAAGCATTAAACCCGGTAGCCCCTGTTCACACAGCACTGAACAGGTTCTTTCCACACAAAGAGCGTAGGGCATATGCAGAAGGTCTGGGTGATGGTTGTGATAGCTCGGAGCTCGGGGCTTGCAGTAGGTCAGTGGAACCAAATCCCTGCACCCAAGATCGGATGCATCACGTAGATCTCCAGATCCTTGAAGCAACCCTGGGGTTCAATCATAATTCCCTTCTACATGTTCTCCTAAGCAGTCTTTACTATTTCAGGGTTCCTGGGGATCTACCTCGCCACAATCCGAACGTAGTCACAGCCTCAAATCGGCGCAAGCCGCAAGCCCACAGCTCCCGAAGTTGGGAAGGTTCAAAAGTCCCTCAACCACCTGGACCCGAATCCTATCCCCAAGCCTCAGAAACCCTGCCCGCATGCCCTCCATCCTTGAACGCACGCACCACGAAGTTCCTCTGAGCCCTACACCCAAATCCTCAAAATCCCAAAGCCACTCAATTCTGAACCCTGAAGCTTTAAATCCTGAATCTACAAACCCTCAACTAAACTCCTCATATTTTGTACCATGACTCGAGCACAAGAATCCTGGTACGTAGGTAAAGAAATACGTATACTTTTGATACTGATTACAGTCAACTGGATCCTTGATCCTGAACCCGGAACCCTATGTACTCATACTAAGTAAAAGTCCTGCGGTCCCAGCTGCAGTCTACTGGATCTCCTCCTACTACTCCATCAGCCCAAACGTACTGGTTCCAAGTAAGGAATAAGGAAATCTAATCCCTATCTGAGCTACCGTCAATATTAGCCTTTTTAAGCAACCCTTAACAGTGGACAAAAAGGGTTCCTCGTGTAGTTTAGTATAGCCCGTAACAGAGTCCTTAATTAAGAACCCATGTCCATTAATTTTCTGGGTAATAGTGACTGTAGCTCATATGATCCCAATATACATATATATATATACACACACACTACATTCCCTTCTTCCCTGCCAAGAACCAGTAAGATTACCCCCATCAGCCCTCAGCAAGGTTCATGGATGCGGCTGCCCAGGGCGGGGGGACCCCGGCCGGCACTGCCAAGGCGCAGCTTCCCGGGTTTTATGTGGGCAATAGTCTCAACTCCTTTGGGGTTTAGGGTTTGGAGTTTAGGGTTTAGGGTTTAGAGTTTAGGGTTTAGGGGGGGAGGGGGAATATATAGGGGAGTATTATAGGGGGATACTTGGAGTTTAGACTAAAGCTCATGTAGCAGCCTGGATGATTTTCGCAAGACTATCTCCTTGAATCCCCAATTTGGTGATAGTATCAAGCTGCAAATAGCCTCTAGTTGATCGTAGTTTAGCCAAAAGCCCTGCTCTACTTACTATGTGGGCCTTTGCAGAAGGGCTTTTCAGGGCTTGGGTGTCAGACGGTTTCTATGGAGCCTGGGGCTGAGGGCTTAGAATTTCGCGAGTTTTGCTTGGCGGTTCGGTGTTTTCAGCTTTCCGGCTGTATGTTCAGGACGTCTGCACTTCGGGGTTTATGGGCTTGGCGTTTCGAGCAGAGAAATTAAATGGTTTGGCTTTTGCGCTTCAGTTTGTGGTTCGGGGAATCTGGTCTTTGGAAGGTGTTGCGAAACTCTTCATCGAAGGGCATCACGCAGGGAAAATATGAAGTTTCGTCAAGGTGTGCGACATGGGCATGTGCTTGGAAACCAAGAGCATAGGGCTTGTATAAACCATAGGATCAGGGTCCCATGTGGGGATTTGGGAAGGAGGCCTTGGTCGCTCTTATAGCTGCAGAGTCTGTTGAAAGGTATTACGGGGGACAGTTAAGAGTTTGAGATAAAACCTTGACCCTCCAAGGCCTTTATTGTCAAGAGACCCCAGGGCAGGTGTTGCTCAGCAGCTTGGTCGAAGGTGCCCAAAACATGTTCTCTAATGGATTCCTGATTTGCGATGTGTAGGGCATTGTAAGTCTTTAGGGTGCTAGTAGGGTCAAATTACTGGGGCACGCTGGGGAGAAGTGGACCGCAGAAGGGCAAGGCAATTCCAGCAAAAGCTGCAATGCATCCACCATGTGCAAAGCTATTCGGCTCAATGATCTCGCTCGGTGGAAAGATGCGGCTTTTGAATTCAGGATTGTGGGTTCCAGTTCCTGTGGGACGAATCTTATGCGGGTGTTCCATTGCTGTTCTTCTTGCTTAATTGGAGGGATTCTAGGACCGCAGACAGGTGTCCCCATGCATCTCTATGTCAAGAAGTTGCCAGAGTTCGAAGCTATTTGCTTGACTCTAGCCCAGCTTCCATGCAGAACTGGTGCCTTTTCAAGGCAAGCTAAGCTGTCCCCTCTTCAAAAGTTCTTTTGACCCAAGCCCTAATCCATAAGCCATAAGACCTAAACCCTCATAGCTCAACCACCAAAGTCGCACTCATAAAACGAAAACCTTCGGGTCTCATCGGAGCTACACCAAGCCAATCTATCAACCTTTACAATTTGCCTAGACTTCAATTCCTTAAGCCGTGGCAGGTGATCACGAACGGCCTGATGGCTGCGACACTCAGAGCTGGCGATAGGCTATAGGGCTCCGCTGTTTCTATGTGAGTTTCTCAAACTTCTGGTTTCCTTGTTGCAGGCCCCTAGACTAAAACAGGAATCCGATTCTTGGAGGATGTATAGAAGGTGTGCACCTATTCGGAGAGATGCACGTTATGAGGTCTGCTGACTGATCGTGTTGTCTACGAGGTGGTTGCTCCTCTTGTCAAGCTGGACAAGCCTAATTGGCTTTTGGGAGTGGATCGAACTTTTGAAACGCCAAAGGCTGCTCCTGGTAAAAATTATTCATGTAGTTGCACCGTCAGTCCAACTCGCTGGACAATGAGCACCAAGCCAGAAAGCCAAAAACCCACAGTCCCAAGTCCTAAACTTTGAAACCTAAGCCGCAAAGCTTAAACCCTGAAGCCTGAGCCAAACAAAGAATCCCAATCCATAAGCCCAGCCCCATATCCCAGACCTTGAGACCCAATCCTGACCCTTAAATGGGAAGGGAGACCCCTTAAATCTAATTCTATTGCTTGTTTTTTCAATCCTAAAAGTGACCCTCAAAGACGGGACTCCTCACCTTTGGAACCCTCTGAATCCTTCCCCTCCTAGGCCCAGCCTGAAGAAGTGCGGCCGCCGTGGACGAAAGGTCGATCCGAAGCCGCCTGGGGCCCTACAGTCAATACTAGTAGGGGTAATATTGGGATTATATTAGGGTTATACTGGGCTTATATATAGAGGTCTATAGGGGTTAATGATGGGGAAGATTCTTTTACGTGCTCTGCTTGGGGATTGGGGGATTACGGCAGACAGTTACGGGCGTAGAAGTTAGGATGGGGAATCTACCGGCCTTTCAGGAAGGGCGTCTTCTGACTTTTGTTAAGGTTCATACTGCGCACATGGTTTTGGGGGTGGGCATGCAGGGTTGTTAAGGTTCCAAGGATCGATAGAGCGGGTGACTTCATAGGGTTCTTTGACGCACTCGTGTTGAAGGATGAGTAGAGGAGTCAATGTAGGTATTCTCTCAGAAAAGCATGAGATTCTTAAATATTTCTTGAGCACATGAGTCGTTGTTTCAGTGTCCAGCTCAGTTTGAGAGATTCCAATTGGCTGCATCTGACATGAGGGAATCCTTTTCTGGCGCTGGGCAGAAGCCGAATGGGGGGGGGGTTCGCAAAATAGTACGTCAAGTTGGGCTCAAGTAATATTTGGAAGGTACATCTTGAATTCTCCTACACCATATTATGGGAGTCTCGCGACATAGATCATCCCTCACAGGAGCACCTCCAATCACTTTAGGCTTCCCCGTGTATGCGCCCCATCTCGAAGGACCTGGCATTTCAAAGATGTGAGCCTCCCTTGGACCCACAAAATTTTGATCCTGATTGTTGTCAGAGTGGCTCCTGGATGGGATTCTGTTTTCTTTCGAAAACGTGCCTGTAGATACACCCTCCCCCAAAATAACTTCAGGATGAATCACAGGGTCAGTTCGGGTAAGGGTTGGGGGGTTCAAGGCCAGACAGCCAAGATTCAGAGGTTCTGAAACAGTTGGTAAATTCAGCCCTGAACCCTGAGTTGGGCTCGGGGGGGGCGCATGGTCCTGGTTGGATGCTAGATGGCAGTTCTCTAGAGGTTAGCGCATTGAGAGCTCCAACAGCTGTCGGCCTGCAACCTTCAATTCAAACCTAACATAGTTGTTCATCCCTGAGCCCTCAATCCATCAAAACCTCGGTCAACGCATTTCTACCCAAACAAAGCAGATGCGAAGGAGATCTGTGAGATTGTGACGCAGTCGATTTGCCACTTAGCTGCAGACCACAACCCGAAAAAGGAAAGCATGCGGAATCCTTTCAAGAAGTGTGGATGCATCCCAAATGGGTTTTAGGATCTAGGCTTTACGCACTTGTGGGTTAGGTGTTTTGGGATGCCTGGGAATGTGCGACGAAAGTGCTTGGGTGTTACAATGTGTTTCAGCATCATCACTCCAAGGAGGCGAGAAAAGAGCCCCCCCAAATGGTGTGTAGGGCTTTTCCGAAAGGACATGTGTAGAAAACCGGGATCTTGTCTTAAGGTGTCATAATGATGGGCAAGGGAGAATAACAAACACTAAATGCCTTAAATCTTCAGGTCGTCAAATACAGTCTGTCACCAGGTCCCTGGGGAAGCATTTCTTGGAGTCCTTGCCACGTTGATGTCCCGTCGCTGGGCATCAGGGTGCCTTACAGCCTTTTACAGCTCTGTATTGCTTAGAGCAACACAAAGCAATGAGAAAGGGAGGAGCAGCAGCAATAGCGACACTCAAAAAGTGATGGTAGGCAGAACAGGAATGGGATTGTGCGAGGGCGGCTGCAGGGCTTTTACCTGCAGTAAGCTCTGACTCGACTACATTCAAAGATCTATTGCTGTGGGCCCCGAACATTTGCTGTAGCGACAAGAGACAGCTTCTTTTTTGTGGGTTCTGTTTAGTGTTGCTGCGATTCAGAGCAGCATGGAAGACGAAGGAAGCTCCAAGCCTCAGGTGTGCAAAAAGCTTCATGGAATGAAAAGGCGAGACTTTGCAAACTTTCACATCATCTTGCCTTAAGCCTTAAGCACCAATTGGAAATTCACGAATCGGAAAGAGAAACTGGTCCAAATCCAAATCCCCTTCTATGCTTTTGGGAGTTTTCCTGCTTGCCATCCTCAGACTCAGGCGAGGCGGTAGAGGCTTCGTATGTCGTCAAGGCACACTTTGGCTTCTTAGGATGCGAGGATTACGTTTAAAGATTGAGGCTTCTAGGGAGATTAGGAGGAATGGGTTTGGAGGGGGTGCTGATTTGGGTTGGAAGTTGCGGATTAGCTTCGGTCTTTTCCTGAATTGGGCTCAGGCGTGCCATTTAGGCTTTCAGGGCCTCTTGCCAGGGCAAAAGACACAGAGCTTTCAGACTTCAATCGAGTAGGATTTAGGGTTTGGGTTTGAGATCCCTGTGCTGTACACTTGGACTTGAAGCCCTTAACCCTTTCCCCTGTTCACCCTCAAATGCTTCAGCTTCTCAACCTTAACACCTCATCTACGCCATCAACTCTGGACAGTATACCTCCACAACCAGAAACTTGGTATGTTAAATCCCCCTCGTCTGACTGGGTCATCCGCCTGCACTTACTGCAAGTCTTGCCCAGTGGCCCTTCAGAGGACTACATGGATGCCGAGCGTGCGAAAGGTCGAAACTTCGACGACATCTACAGTGAGGTTGGGCGAGCGGGGGTTCGGGATTAGGTTGCAGGGTGCGTTTTGTTTGTTGTGGTGTTCGGGCTTCAGTATCCAGGGCCAAGGGTTATGTGTTTGGGTGTACGGTTCAGAGTGCAGAGCGGTTGTAAGGACCTGGTGGTTCGAAGGAAAAGCGTTCTCCTAGGCAGGCCTTGTGAGCGTCTATGTTTATATACTTCTGGGTGGGCCGTAGGTGTAGATGTTACCTTGAGTGGTGACGGCATCCAGCTACCAAAGCGGTAGCTTCGCGGATGCCATCCTGAACGAGTCTCACCCTAAAGCCCTTCATACTCTAGATCCTTGCCCCTAACCCTTTTATTTGCAAGTCCTACACTCCATCTGTCTAGAGGTGTAGGCAACTAAGCCTGTTAAGACATGCTCTGATCCTGCCATGCGTGTGCTCGTGAACTTCTTTGCGATCTGGAGAGAGTGATACCATACAAAAAGGCTCCTAGCCGCGGGTCATGCATACCTTTAGCTACACAGGCGCTCTGTGATTCTCCTATACTTTCCTTCAAAACAACCTAGTCCATCTCTATTTGCGACTGTTCCCCGGGGTTTATCTTCCTGGTCTTGTGGCCCATAAAAGATTCCATTGTCTTGAGACCATGACTTCTTCTCGGATTTTCAGAGAGATTGCGGTCTGTACCAGATTTTTCGGTAGTGGGCCGTAGGCTGGTATCTCCAAAGTCGAGAAAAACGGTGCGATTGATATACAATGTGCCGCATCCTTTTGGCGGTAGACTCCATTCCATCGAGAACTTTCTTGGCTACCGTTTTTACAGAACCTGGGAACAGAAAGCACACCCCTTGTTTAAAGGACCCTCAGAAGAGGAGCCGCAGTCCCGATTGCCTTCAAAATCAAACCTTAGGCCTATATTCTCGTGAAGAGACTGAGTAGAGTTCATACGAATCGCCGTCCAATTTGGAATTGTCACCAATCTGCTGCTACATGCCGCTGGAGCATTTGAGGCTTGAGCCTGCAGAATCTCTGGATTCTTCGGTTGAAGGGTTTAGGGTTGGCAGCCTTGGATCTAGAGTCTAGGGGGAGGAATCAGCGCACGTCTGGTTGTTTCCTGGCGCTTGATTGTTTTTGAGGACGAACCGTGCTCGCAATGGACATAAATCTAAAGCCAAACCTCCAGGCTTCGCCCACTCAGCGCTGATGTAAAAACGGCAGATCCCAACACAGAAGCTCAGCACTGCAAGCCTTCAGACTCACCACAACACCTCCAAACCGTATACCTTGAACCTGAAGCCCCAGATATAGCAAAGGTTTAGACCTTGATTCAGAGGTGTGCCTCAGAGTCCCAAAGCCCAAAGCCCAAAGCATGCCAAATTGAACCCGGAACCATACACTCTGCAGCCTCCAACCCCCTAAACCGCAAAGCTGAATCGCCATGTCGGCGCCCGCGTTCGTGTTTTATGAGGCCGGTTCGTGTGAGTGCATTAATAGTATAGTGTACCTACTTCCTGTGGCTCGGTCTGACAGGCTGTGTTTGGGTGATTTGACAG
This sequence comes from Symbiodinium pilosum, assembly GCA_905231905.1. Taxonomy (NCBI): domain Eukaryota; class Dinophyceae; order Suessiales; family Symbiodiniaceae; genus Symbiodinium; species Symbiodinium pilosum. The sequence continues at coordinate 197,687 of CAJNIZ010045082.1, forward strand.
CATGTTCCGAGTGATTTGGGTCTCAGCTTCTGCAAGGTGAGTAGTGTTGCAGGTCCAGGAGTGTCCCCTCCTGGTTTGCTAAACAGCCTTTCTCATAGTAAAGTTTGCATGGTGCCCGAAAACAATGATCCTCATTCGTCAGCCTCCCCACCCAAAGAATGACCTGACTCCCTACATGCAATGCTGAGGAACTTGTTTTGAGGGAGGGAGTTTGAGTAAGCAGCGTTCTGGGGCGTGACATATACGGGTTTCTGAAATTGGTGGGTCCCTTTTTAGGGGGTTCCCGAGAAAGGATCCAACAATTCCGGGCACATAGATTAGACAGGACTGTTCCATTTTCACCGCTACCTAGATCGACAGCTTGCAGCGAAAGTCCGCAACACTTACAGACATGCTTGCCATAAGACCATCTGGCGCTTGACTCTCAAAGCATGAACCTTGCTTCTTCCTCAGTTGCGGCCTCGAGCCTGTCGTGAAAGGAACCTGAAGAAGATGTTGTAGACGATTGGAGGCATAGTCCTGCAGACTGGTCAAGACTCCGAAATGGTTGTTGGGAGGGCACTACTTGTTGAGCAAGTTGGATAGTCTGCTCCGCACACTGCCCCACCTAAGCAACCACCTTCCCAATTAGCACCGTATGATATTGCTTATATATATGAGGCAGTGAAATCTTCCTGAATGTTCATGAAGGGGCGGTAGGGGATTTTATTGGAGGGCAGTTTCTGCAAAATATCATGACTCCTTATGACTCCCTGGTGGCATCGCAGGAATTTAGGGACTGAAGCCCTAGATAGGCCCTGGAAAATCCTCCTTAACACCATACTCTTAGTAGAATCCAGTTATCACGATACACCAGGACGAGAAGACCTTGACAGCTGAAGCGGCATCCCCTTTTGGGAAACCCTCAGATGACCCATCCCCAGAACTCAAAAAGCGTAAGCCCTAAGACCCGAAACCCCCGAGCCCTGGAGGCATGAACCCAACACATCCCTACAGATCCCCATAACCCTTAGGACTCATCCCAAGGCCCTGGAGGCCTTCGTGCGTAAGGAGTGGTCTCGCTGGGGGTTTCGCGGCTCGGAGCCAGAGACGGAATCTGTGGGATAAATCGTGAAATTTGGGTAGACTAAAGCTTCGAAAATCTACGTTGGTACCCGATGACTATCACATATGACTATAGCGTCATTTTGGGGGGTTGGGGTTGCCTAAACCCATTCAATGCTTGAGATTGTAAGACTTCTGGCTTAGCTGAAGTCAAGAAATCCGGTATGGATTACAGTTGATTGCAGTCGTTCAACAACCATACCTCATGGAAAAAAGAGTACAACTGCCTCGATTGATTGCAAAATAGCTAGCTTGAAAGCATACTTGTGCTGGGTCATAATTGGTTTACTTACTAGGGCGTTACGAAGTGGCTGGCTGAAGCGCATCCCATCTAAGTCCGGGCTTCTGTAGAAATCCCCGTTCATAATCCCTCAATGCGTTCATATTCCCCATGCATCCCAGGGTCCCTAAACATTACCCCCTGCCTTTTTTCGAGAACTGCCCAAGTAAGGAAAGATCGAAGTCCGGGCTGCGAACGCTGAAAAGACGCTCGTCAAACTCGGTTTTTTCGAATATGTTTTTTGGTTTTTTGGTGGGCTTTGTAGGATTTGCGTCGGGATTTTCAGCAGAGATATGGTGATGTAGTGATATTCTCAAGCATGAGCGCCTCCAGGGGTTTCATTGCATGATTATTTACAACACTAGTTTAAAGTCCGAATTGCCACAGAGAAGACCACCTGCCCTCAAACGCGATGACCCAGAATCAAAATCATGCTGCAAGTTCAAGCTCTTATCCACCCCCTGGCCATGCACCCTTTGCAGACAGTCCTTTGTAATTAGCTTATGTGAGAGTATATGCAGAAAAGAAGCTTCATCCTTTATGCCTCGAACATTTCGAGCAACTTGAGAAAGCAGCAAGCGGTCTGCACGTTCGAGCAGCCAAGTGCGCACGTCGAAATCATCGCGGTACTGCTGAACGTGCGAAAAGCTTTGGGCGAGAAGGGTTGCGAAGTCAAAAGGCTGTGACGTGGCTAAGTCTGGATTTGAGGGATTTTGAGGGCTTAGGACCATAAACCCCGGTTTCGGCCGCTAGGCTTGAAGTCTGGGCCTTTGACTTGAATGAGCGGCTTGAGCTTTGAAATTACAGCTCCGAGCCGAAAAAGCCAGCAGTTTGCTGCGGATGATGCGCATTGATGGTACAAGGATTATTCAGGAACATCTAGGCGCGATCTGGAAGGTACATGGGTTGCATGGGTTGAGACTTTGGACTTCAGCCATTAACGTCACTAAGCACACCGCGCGCTGGCTGCTAGCAACGCTCGCCTTGAGCTTTGCCACTGCATAATGACCACCGTTAAGGCCCCATGTTCTCTACATAGATATGGTATCCGGTACAGCAAATAGTCCTCCACACAATAGTGCTGACTCCTTGGCATTTCATCTCCCGGTGGTGCCTGCTGAGTTGGTAAATAGACGAGAGGCCTGCTTGCCACGACATGAACCTAAACCCACGGTTTGTGAGAGCCATGAAAATAGAAGGGGATGACGGGTCAGGGTCCGCAAATTGGATTTGGCGCTTGCGCGTTCAGTTTTGTTGTCTCTTCCAAGCTCCCAGCCCAAGAGTTACTTTGCACCTACCCTTTCAGATGCGCCAAGGGTTTCGAACCCCTTCCAGATGTCGTGAGCAAGGGAATGGATGCCCTTGGAGAACCTAACACACACTGCCCACATGGCCCAACAGCTTACACCTGGAGATGACCCCAACCCAGACCACACACCAAAAACTAAGGAAGCCAAAGCGACCATCACCAAAACTGGAAATCCCACACCCCGAATCCGAAGCCTGAAACTCCCCCTTCTAAAGTCTCAGCCTAGGCAAATTCGAATCGAGCAGCACTTTGGCTTCAACCCAGGCACAACTTAGTATAGCATCTGATGGGGTTTGTCATCGAATATGGGCGCTCATGCAGACAATATTTCTTGGCTTCGGGCTTACGCTGCCTGTCTTGAGCACTAGTAGGAATAGATTGCCATTGAAACTCCTACAATCGATAAAAAATTGGGGGCTTCGCGGGGATCCGTTTTCGTTCAGTCTTCAACAGTAATGCCCAACGACTGGTTGCCAAAGCATAGTGATCATTAAGGAGATAAAGACTTTGTGGGTTTCCGGCCATATCCTGATCCTGGGGAAGTCAGCATCCGGTGTCACATTGAGGATTTGTCAAGGTCTGAAACGTACTCTGTTTAAAGCTGATGATTTGGGAGGGTTTGCGCGTGGTAGCTGTAGGCGTCGGGGCATCAGTTCCGAATGAGTGGCACAGGCCTGGTTTTCTTGCTTGCGTGTATCTGTCCTGACAGCAGGCCTAGTTTGGTGAACATTATCTGTCACACTAGTGGAATGGATGCCCGTTGTACTGATGAATTTCGTGCTGATGTTGCTCAGCCTGCTTCCAATGCTGCCTTCCTAGAAAGAAAATACAGGAGATGAGGCTCTCCAAAGGAAGCACGGTTCCACTTTCCCTAAGCACATTAAACTTCTGCTCTTATTGCAGGCTCCCCACCGAAGAACCACTTCGGACCTTTGCGCGAGGTTTCGTGGCGATGTATTTGGAGCGCTGGGACCCATACAAGGCCAGGGGAGCGGGCAGGGCGGGGAGGTGCGTTTACGGTGTTGCGTTGAGGTTGTAGGTTTGTTGTGCAATTGGGGTTAGAGTCTAGGGTGCAGGGTTCAGGGTATAGATTGGCAAGCGGGAGCCCACTTCGGTTTTGTTGTTTCTTCTCTCTCCTGCTCAAGAAGGCCCATTCGGCGTCCACAAAACCCTTAACCCTCGTGGCGCGAACTTGCGGGGTGGACTGGAGGTAAAGCCTGGAGAACTAATAGTTCTTATAGGTTGTAGATATGTATTACATAGTATCCCAGTATCTTACAATCGTGTTCCAACAGCTCATGCAAGGCCTCAGCCAGGTCTAAGCCCCATCTTCGAAGCACTGGCCAAAGGCCTGAATGCCGTGCTCCAGCCAAGGTAGTGGGAAGACACTTGCACAGGTACCTATCAAACAGCTTGTAATACAGGTCAATTCCCTCGTGGCAACTGAAGCGGCAGTAAATTGGTCAGCAGGTCGGTGGAAAGTGGCCGCAAACTCTGCGTCATTCCTACCGAAAGAGTTCTATCCCCTTTCAGTCTAGCGTTTAGATCCTTGCATTCCCCTGCAGCTCCCTAAGCCCCTATTTCCGGCGAACATGCGTGCATCATGATCCCTAACCAACCCACAAGGTCCTTTGTACAATCCCTACCTACTAGATCCTTCACCCTCCAAGACATCTGAAGCCCGAAATCCCTGTGGGCTTAAACCCTACACAAACCCCGTGCGCAATACCCGTCTTCGTGTCTTGACGCCGTCAAAGGATCCCTATAGACCCCTAAATCACACCAAGCCCGAGAGCCCAAACCCTAAACCTCAACTTTCCAACCCCAAAACGTTGTTCCCTGAATTCCTACGACCTGAAGCTTCCCCCAGTGACGCGGTTCCTGAATCTTGAATCTGTGCCCCTCAAACCCCTCAACCACCCGACTCTAAGCCCCGAACCCTAATCGCGTTACTTACTGGTTGTTAGTCGGGAATAAGGGAATACAATCCCTTTATTCCCTATACTCCCTACTAAGACGCACAACTCAACCCAGAGGGCCTCAAGCCTTTCCCTTTAAACAGGGCCTGGACTACGAGGACTACATGACCTTCATCGAAAGTTGGGACCCCAACGCCTGCGAGGGTGTTCAGGCATTCAAAGGATTCAAGGGTTGGGGTTTTGATTTTTCGTTCTTTAGACTGGTGTTCAGGTTTTGATTGCCAATGTAGCTAGTCCTAGACTTAGCAGGAGGAAGCGACCTGCAAGGTCGCAAGGAAACCCACAGATGTGTTGTTAAACAAATAACCCTTTTGTATGGTTTCATTAGTTTGGGGTGGATGCCCAGCGATTGTTGTAAGCAAGAGGACTATGAATCGCCTGCTTCCTGGCTATCCCAGCAGCCTGAACAGCTAAGACCTGCGGCGAATTGTACGCGATTTCCCTCCACTGCATTCCACTGCTTTCGGCTCCAACATTCCGTCTCTTATACCGGCGACAGCGGGGAGGATAGGGTCTTCAAGTCGCATGCTCTAGACGCGACATCCAACATTCACTCAAATTAGGCCCGAAACCCATCGAAAACCTACAGTACATGCCCATGCCTAAATCCTAAACCCCAGATCCTAAGTGCTAAGAGGAGAAGTTCTTTCCTTGCGGCATTTATGAGCATGAGCTTCGCAGACCATGTGTGCGTTGTGAAGCCAGCTTTCTGTGTTTAGCTTCTCAGGGCTTTGGTGAGTTCGGCTTGGATCTTGGAGAACCGACGACACTGCCTTGCGGCGAATGGTTTGCGGCAGTATGGTTACTTCTGGCATTTGGCATTGCCAGTCCCCCCATATATTCTTCCGAACGCAAGTGACCTTACTCAAGTTACCTCCCCAAAGAAATTCAAAACGTTGCAGCAAGACTTCCAAACTGGCCTGAGGCCAACCGCCCAAAGGAAAGGGCAAGAGCGGCAAGTCCAAAGGCAGAGGCAAGGGGAAGGAGCCGTTGGGGTTGGTGGTCTTTCCTTATTGGTTTAGGGCTTACGGTGATGTCGTTTTAAGGTGCGTCTGGGTTTGAGGTTTTGGGCTTTGGGTTTTAGAGGCTCAGGATTCAGTGCTTGTTTTTTGGAGGGGTTCGGTGTTACCTGTGACTGCAATTTTCTATGCCTTTCGGTTCAACTCAAGGCAGAGGGATTCGTTGTAGGAGTTTTGGGTTAATTATGGTCATGGATTTCAGGTTTATGGTGGTTTGGGACATTGCAGCGTTGGAAGGTTCGTTGGCTCAGCAGAGGCTTCCATGAATTGCGGAACCTTAAATCCCGCGCCTATGCTCCTGAGCCTCCCAAATCTACCTGCAGAACTATTGCTGAGCAGCTTACCGCGAGCAGGAGCTTCAAGACGGAAGCGGTGAGGAGGTTTGGGGATGTAGGGCTGGGAGGTTCAGGGTTCCAGATGTAAGGTTTTGGGGCATTGGACTTCGGATGTAAGATCTTTTTCGGCTTGAGGCTAAGGATTCAGGGATTAGGGCCTAGGGATCGCCAACATGTAGGACCCTTTTGGTGTAGCTTATGTATTGGGATGCCGCAAAGCCCCAGTGGCCCAAATTTATCAAGCAAGTCGCCTTAACTTCCCTGACATACATGTGCACACAACATTCATACGAAGAATGATGCGAGGGTTCTAGGTGAAGGTAATGATGAGGATGAGCGCATGTGTTAAATTTGTGTTTTCGGGGTTGAGCTTGACCGGTCTACAAGGCAAGGTCTACCAGATAACTAGCCACAGTAGGCAACCAAACGAACTCCTCAATGCTAAACTCTTCCAATCCTTGTATTCCCACCGTACACCTGCAAACCTCAACCCTAGCTTCCGCTTCACCGATAGGCTGGAGCAACATGCAACCCCATAGCAAGCCATTTACAGTGACGGGTAGCCTTTAGGGATTGGAGCAGGTGTCCATACCGGGGCCACTTTTCAGTTCTTGAATGTTTGTCAAGGGCAGTAATTAGGTTTTCAAACCTTCATGGTTCCCAGTCGTCAAAATGGAGTGTTTTCTCTGCTCCCAATCCTGTCCCAAACCTAGTTCCTTCAACCTAATCCTGAACCCCTCAAGGCAGTTCATCAAGTAAAGCCCTTACACACCCCCTCAGATCCCCACAAATGCCCAAAATAACACCCACAGCAGCCAAGTCCGTTCAGCCCGAGGATGGAGACTGCAATGAACTTGCCGACTTTGACGCATTGCAGGACAGGCTTCCACTGCTAGAACGGAGATCCGGCGTGAAGACCCCAATCTATACGAGTCCAAAAGACTTGCTTCAATTTCAGATTCCAAAAATTCATGTCACAAAGCAGCGACCTCCTAGCTGCAGGGGTTAAGCGCTACATCACAGACTTGTTGACGGCAAGCCTCCATGACTCGAATGCTGGGCCTGAAGGTGGGATGCAGACATCAGGGTCTAGATTGGATTTTCAGGCTTCACGGTGAGAAGTTATTAAAACATGTGTGATCCGTTTTCAACATTTGCACTCTTCCCTCAAGTAGGTCTCTGGGATGCGGAAGCCCTCAGCGTATCGTGCCTGCCAAAAAGGGTTGAGCAGAATCAAAAGCATAATTGAAAGACCTCCAAGACTCGAAGCCGTGAGGGTTGCAAAATCTAAGCCCGGTTTTAGACCTCCAGCCCTGGTGCAAAGCGCTTGACCAAGTCACGAAGTCCTAAGCATCCATTGAGTCCTAGCGCTTTATACACAGAGCCTGACATGTAGCCACGCAAGTGAGGAGCCGGCAATAACAAAAGGCCCGGGTCGCAAGACTGTTGGTGCAGGGTTCTTGGAGGGCTGTTCTTGCTAACTAGTCTGGCGCAAGCTACGAGCAGGATGTTACCGGGAAAAACTAACCAGAAATGAGAGCGTCCAACGGCCGATTAGATGTGTATGTTGTTCTTTGTTATGCTCCTGTCGCCACTGCTGTCCTGGTTTAGTATTGTGTTGAACGATAAGCTGCCATCACGACATTCGAAGTTCAATACTGCGGGTTCGGGCATGGTTGTCATCTCACACATCGGCCCGTTTCTGAGTGCAACTTGTTTGAGAGCCGGTCTTACCTGCGAGCTTACCTCAGACCATCGCTGCTCCACCTGCTCATCGCATCACGAGGACACAGAGACTCTACCAATCCTTGCATTTGCCCTATAGGGTCCTGTAAAAGCATAACCTTTTCATCCAGAGTTCCAATACTTGAGCGCGGTGAGCTGAAGGCGACGGACCGGGCTCATGATCGCACTTTACCCCTTTACGCTCTGACATATAGAAGGTAATTTGGACGTGGACAATGCAGGGAGAATGACTTGGATAAATTGTCTGAAGAATAAGCAGGGATTAATTCCCCTCATTCCTTGCTAAGCATCAGGGAGCCTACCACAGTCCAGCTCTAAAAACTGCGCAGTCCGAATCCTGAGACTGCCGAAGGGAGGTCGCAAGTTCGATGGCTAGTTGAAGTTTCCAGCTAGCAGAGCACCTGCACCACCTGCGTAGCGTGCAACGTTGGATCAACATGAAGGGCTAGGAAAGCCAGGAAGCATTCCGGCTCAGCGCCCGATGCCTGACTTCATGCTGCGAAAAGCAGACACTTATTCCGCATCTGCTGCATGGATACTTCTACAAAGGGTAGCACTTGCCAGGGCACGGGTGCTCGACCTCAACAGCCCGACATGCATGATGTTCTGCCTGGAGGCCAACTTCCAAACCCGTGTGCCCTGCGGTCAGTGCCGTAGTCAGCCAAGGATATCTGATAGGTAAAGCCATCTTTATAGTAACTCTCAATGACGCCCTAGTGGAACCCATATCGTTACAAGTATTGGCAGTAGCTCCCTGCTACTTATAATCACACCACATCTCAGCAAGACCTCTAAGCCCTACAGTCACTCCCAAACCCCGATCAACCGAAACCCTGAACACCACACCCTAAACCCACATGCCCTCAAATCAACAATCCTAATTCCCTACTCCCAAGCCCCTGGCCCTTATTGCTGTAGGGACCATTTTTTTGAAATCTGAGTAGTGTCTGAGGAAGGATTGGTTCAGCGTTTTAAGGGTCGTAGCAAACTCTCAGAGACTTCCAGAGCGCGCTCCCTGTGTTGATTATCAATTTTGCTTTCGATTATTTTTCCGTTCCTAGCTATTCAGCTTCTACGGTACTGTAACCTCAGTAAATCCTGAAGGCAAATCCCCACGAAGCCTAAAGCCATGATAGACCAGCAAGGCCTAAACCTCCCCAACCTCCTAGGCAACCCCTGATGACCCATTATCCCCAAGCCAAAAGCTGATAGTCTTCAAGTCTGTAGAAGCCCCAGACATCCCCCAGCCCTAGACCCCAAATCCTAAATCCCTAAGCCCTCTCTGAGTTGCCAAGCCATAAATCCGAATCTCCATTGCAAGGCTACGGTCGGCAGCTCGAGCCCCGTGGTCCCAGCACCACGCAGCGTAGGGAAGGCGCGAGGAAACATATCCCTCAACTGTAGAAGCGAGAAATCCTTGAGTGGCTTGAGTGAATGTCACTCTGAGCGGGTTCACAATTCATCGTCATCCACTTAGGCTCTGAAAGTATTGCATCTTTGTAAAGCCTGAACAAGATGATATTTGTGCAGGATCCTCGCATCATGTTACAACTAAGAGTTCTTCCCACCCTTGCCACGCCCACCCCAAAGTACCTTTTGGGGCGCCGTTCGGGATCCAACCTTGATACCCCCACCCCTGAAACGCCTACAAACCCTGAGCTTCATTTTGGTATCGCCATGACCAGAACAAGACAGCACAGTCAGCAACTGCTAAACATGAGACTCATGATGTAGTCTGCTCTACATCAAAGCACTTAAATGTTGAAACATGGAAGTATAGAGTGATGTATGCTACCTTTAACTCTTCCGAAGTTGCAGACAGTAGGATGCGGAATTTCCAGCTTCCGATTTCTATTGTACAACCAAGCTCTGCTGACTGCAGGAAACACGGGGTTCACCGATGAGCAGTATCGACGCTCGTTAGATCGGCTGCTGAACATTCAGGCATGGTTTTGGAGCTATAAGTCGAAACATGATTCTGAAGAGGTGTTCTCAGGATTTGAAGGGTTAAAAGGCGCTCACGATGCTGGCTCACAAGCTTTGGACTTCCAGGGCTTTCGCAGCTTGAGAGGTCCGAAGGGGAAGGGATGTAGTGGTTCAAGGGCTTTGGTGTTTTGCAGCCACATGGGGCCCTACAAAGATTGCCTTTAGAAAACAAGCCTTATCTTGGGTGGTGCAGAGCATGGGCTCCCCGATGCAGCTCCAGTGCCCAACAGCACTGCACCGTACCTTCTGGGAGATTCCTACGACTCACATACCACTGCAAGTGATACCAACGCAAGATTTTTGATGAGGATCCGCAGCGCCACAACTAAGCCGGCAAAGACACAGGCACCACGAACGCCGCGCCACCACCATAACCACCACAACTTAGGTAAGTCCTCAGCCATCGACCAATGGATACGGCCTCGCAAATCGACAGAAAAACAGACATTGAAATAGCAAGTTTCCAGCTCATAAGAGCTTGTCATCACCAAAACCTGCGCCCCTTAAGCCAATGTTAAGAACTTGACAATGCTGAGGTGCCCACATAGATTTGCCAATAGTTTTTGAGGCTCTAACTTGGGAGCCCTAAGCCAATCTAAACCCAAAGGCTCGAAAGCCGTCACTCCAGGCGCACAACCTGCAACCCAAAGCCTGAAACCCTGAATGCAAGTGTTTCGAGTCTGAGAAGCCCTTGTCAGGGAAGTCCTTATAAGGAGGATTATACAGTAGATGAGCTTGCCGGCTACTGTCGCTGTCGCTTAGCTGCCACAACTGGGGTAGCCAGTCGAAAGAGTTTTCAGGTAGCCCTTACATGTTTGTTTTGTTTCCAAGCGACGGCCTCTGTAATCCCTTGAAAGGCCCTTCCTGCGAGCTTGAGCTGGGCCTTACATGCGTGTTCGTTTCCCAGGGAAGGCCTATGCAAGCACAGCCTATAAATACGGTACCCTAGTGGTAGCTGCCCGCCAGTAAATTGCGTCCAGTCCTGCTTGAACAGGCCAGGCTCTTGGAGAAAGAGTCCGAGCTGCCAATTATGGAGGAGGGGGTTCAAGTTGCGGGTTTGGTGGTTTAGGGGCTCATAGTAGAGGCCAAATTTAAAGGTTTTTGCGGGATATGTAGGGTTGTAGGTTATGTGCTGTGAGGGGTTTAAAGCACAGGATTTGCAGGTTCCGGGGTTTGAGGATTCAGGATGAAGACTGAATTTGGAGACCTCTCTGCAGTTGGGTGTAGGGGGCAGGTTTGGATCTACAGGTTTCAATCATATAGTAGGTGACGGTGTCAGTATTGAAGCTTCAGGAGGTTTAGGGTCGAGGGTTTAGGCTCAGGGTTCCCAAAGGTTACGTATTTGCCCTTTAGGTTTGGGGTCAGGCTCTCAATCAGCGGAGGACAAGCAGCGAGGATAAATGACTTCGAGACAGCGGCTTACAACATGGTAGGGGGTAGCAGGCTTCAAGGATTTAGTCGTAGGTTTAGGGTGTATTGCTTTGATTTAGCATTGAGGGCCGCAGGTCTGCGGCTTGGACCTGGGGCACACGGGCTTCATTGAGGCACCTCTCAACACCATGTGAGGTTTGGGTTTTGTTGGTCTACATGTGGGGATGACTTCTTGTTCTGCATCTCAAATTCTTCTGCGGGCCCTCAAAGGGTTAAATCCCGAAAGATGAAGACTTGATCCCTCAACCAGGAGCCCATGAAGCAGCAAAAGCGCTATGCCCTCCGTATATGGCGGGAGCTGTCGCTCAGGACCTGTTGATTGAGAAGGGAAGTATCAGTGTATCGGGCCTGGGTCAGGGTTTGGAGCTCGGGCCAAGGCAAAGCAAGTAGGACATGGTAATAGATGTCAGCGATGAGGGTTGGCTGTATAGCTTAGGGATATGGGATTTCAGGCTCGTGGATACGTAGGATTGCTCCGCCCCTCTGGATGTCCCTTAAAGTAAAATAGGCAGACCATCACTTTTCCATATAGGTCTACATGTGATATGACCCCCATAAATAAACTCAGCCTAAAACTCGCTCGAAGTCAAGTTTCTCAAGAATAGACTTTTTGGGGGGGCTCCTTGTGCTAAAGATGTTGGTTCCATTTTGTTCTTGAAAGGCGTCTAAGCCTGATCTAAGCCGGCTTGAGAGTCCGTTTGAACTCAATTGGTTTTGAAGGATGGGTCCAATGCCGCCCCGGCCGGACGTGCCCAGGCCGCTCATGAAACAGTGATCTAGGCTACAAGTCGCTTATAGTTGCCATGGTGGCTTCAGTTGCGCCAAGGTTGTCGTATTTGACAACAGACTTATAAGTGTAACGCCCCTCATTTGTTCTTATGGGGGAAGCCAGTGGTGCTTTGGGTTCAGAGTAAAAGGTTCATCCAGACCTTTCCACCGAAGCCTCATGATACACCCTATGCCTTAAATCCTTGGCCCAAGGCCTAGACCCCAAACGGCTGACCATATGGATGTTGCCATTCTACTGTATCGGCCAGGAAAGGTGTTTAGCATGGTTCACGGTTTCAGGTTGCTTGTCGAAACTTCGTGCAAGTGGGGATATTGCATCTCGAATAGATTCCGTCTCTTTTTCAGATGAGATGCTACATGTCATCTGTCGCCCAGATACTATCATAATACTATCTATGCCATTCTGTAGTATTCTGTCGTGATTCACGTGTACTGGCTTTTTTCTCCATGCATAGGCAGACCTACATGCAATCCCCTGAATAAACACTGCGCCCCATGCGGGCCCCTTGAAGAGACAGAAGCCTGCATGGCCACGTCTGAGGTTTTGTGAGCGTTTGGAGGGGCGTGTAGCACATGCGTCATCCTATAGGTTCAAAAATGACACATGAAATTAAAAGGTGCTTAGGGTTGAGGATTTAGGGGCCATGAAGGATGACCGTGCTGGTGGTTGCGAGTCACAGTCATTTTGTTGGGGGTGTCCTCCTCAAACCCTAAACCTCAAGAGCTACTTCAGGGGTTTCAATACTATAGATCACGAAGCGCTCGTCAAGTCATTGACTACTCCAAGTCTGTGGTGTCCCCACATGCTTCCAGCAAACTGATGCTGTAGAGAGCCTCCAAATTTGGGCGGTCTCCGCCTTGAGGTGACTTTAGACCATAGACCTTTATCGCTCAGCCCAAATGTGGGCTATGCCTGCATATGTATAGACATATATACGGATAGAAAGAGAGAGAAAGAGAGAGATCTGCCCCAGAGCCCGAACGAAAGGAAAAACAAGAGACAGGTCCTCCTACTTGGGGGCTCCTGCAGTTCCTGAGGGTGCTGCACAGCACATAGAAGAAGAGGAGCAAGAAGAAGAGAGAGACAGAGAGAGAGAGAGAGAGAGATATGTATATATATATATGTATGGTAACCCCCCCCCAAGACCAACCTTGACACTTATTGCACAGGATTCTTCACACTACTTACCTGGGTGTCCATGTCAAAAACACTGTAAATAGCAGTGAATTGGAGCTTTCTCCTTTAATATTACTATGTTATGTTATACTTATAGGACACCAAAAACGGAGACTGAAAAATTGACCTTTTTTTTTCGAAACCCGTTCTATACAGTATTGAGGCTGCATACTTTGTGGTTCCAGCTGATTGTCTCTTTAAGACAAATCAACCCTGGTGATACCAATACTCAAGCAATCTCTACCACTCATTACTGCATCTGTCTCCACTGACTGAGGCGAAGCTATGTCTCATAGCCGCCATAGTCTACTATTTGGTCAATGTTAAGGTGGTTATTTACTGAAAAAAGAGATAGGGCTGCGTTTAAAGATCCTTTTAAACTCTATGGAAGATGAATCACTATTTAACTGGCATTAATGAAGTAACCTAAATATTAAGATACATTAGCTAATTAATTGGGTTAATCATTCTAATTATTGTTAAGTAACGAAAATATCTAAAGACATAATCAATGAATTTGACTAGTTCATTCATATCAATTCATTTAAGTAGTTAATTCAGGAACTAAATATTCAATCAATTAGTAAACTCCCCCTAGTTCATTATTAGGTGGCCCATTTGAAAGGTTGTTTTCCTCTTTTAGAAATAGTCTTCAGGATTTTTAGGCTCCTGAATATATTGTGACATTAGGTGGGCTTTAAATACTAGGGGACGGGATTACATGCATTGCAAATTCTGAACAAGAATTCTAATCCCGGCGCTCCTGTTCGCCTTATTTCCTATGTGTAAGCCCTACACTACATGTACTTTAAATTTGACAGGAAACTCTCAAGTCGTGGGCTTCTCCTTTCACGGTTCTGCAGTAATTGTGATTCAAATTTCAACTGGAACTAACGATTAGTCAGAAAATCACATCTACTGGAGACGAGAGACTACTCCCACTAAAGGAATTATATATGGACAGATGAAGCCCAAGACTTGAGAATCCATACTTACATGTAAGGAATGTATACATAGAAAAATGACAAGAAAACAGGAGCTCATGATCTAAGTATTCTTTTTTACGTCTGCAACTCCCGTAGCAGTTACACGCGACATTCGCAATCAGATATGCTTTCCTAAAGGAATGTTCGCAGCCATGTTAGGCCTGCTCCTTGGCATCAGTCTTGCCAACATGTCAAAAGTATGAGCCCGCCACAATTCCATCCTCAGATATACAATCGATAATAATGATGATTATAATGCGAGTAGTAGTAAGAATAATCATTATGACAATAGGATTTTCCTTTCACATCTTTTTAGAAAGCACAGGAGCATTTTGGAATCTTGAAATTCTGGTTTTGGATGTAGTTTCCCCGTTGATAAGTTTCCGTAAAACCTAAATATAGAAATCGAAGGGAAATCCTGAAGTCTTGGAATCCTGGTTTTGGAGATGGCTTTTCTTTATATAAGTTCCTTGTAATGTCTAATTAGAAAGGAAAGGGCAATCTTGGAATCCTGGAATTCTGCTTTTGGAGCTTGTTTTCATGTATATAAACTCCTCGTCAAATCTAGTTAGAAAGCAAAGGAAAAGTATGGAATTCTGGTTTTGAAGGCATTTTTGTTTCATCTACATCCCTTTTAAAGTATATTTAGAAGGCAAAGGAACATCCTGGCATTCTGATTTTGGAGCTCGTTTTCCTTTGCGTAAGTTCCTTCGCAAATCTTTTTACAAAACGAAGGAAGATTAATCTTGAAATTCTGGTTTTGGAGGTAGTTTTCCTTGTTATAGGTTCCTGTAAGACCTAAACAGAAATCAAAGGGAAACCCTGAAGTCTTGGAATCCTGGTTTTGGAGTCGGCTTTTCTTTATATAAGTTCCTTTTAACGTTTAATTAGAAAGCAAAGGAAAATCCTGAAAATTCTGGTTTCAAAGATGGTTTGCCTTTACACAATAAATTCTTTTGCCATCTGCAGCCACGTGACCTGCAGCAAAGCTATCAGAAGGGCCACCTTTTTTTTTGCATTGAGGACCAGTGTATGGATAATCGATTTAATAGGAAGAATACAGGCAATAGTGAGTATTCTATAGGGCTTAGAGACCAACCTTTCAGTAATTGAAACGTGTACAAGAAAACAATGCCAAAATTCCAAAAAATACAATCAAATTTCTGGAAATTCCAAAATTCCAAGAATCACAAATTCCCAAATTCTAAAAATCCAAAATTCGAGAATTCCAAAATTCCAAACAAACCATTCAAATTTGTGGAATTTCCATAGTCTGTGGAATTCTGGATTTTTGGAGTTTTGTAATTTTGGAAAATTTGATTGTATTTTTTGGAATTTAGGAAGGTCTCGGGGGGAGGGGGTGGGCTAGCATATATATATGTATATCTATAATACACGCACTCCGCCTCCTACACAATGCGGTGCTGGGGCTCTCCTCTGTACCTGACTTCGCCCCAAAGCAGATAAGTCGCGCTTGTTGGGGCCACTCGCTCTATGGTGGGCTTTCAGCGCAATTGCCTGAAGGCACCTGCTCAACCCGGTAACCCCAAACCATAGACGTTAAGATTGAGAAATTGTCGAAGCAAACTGGTGTCACAAGAGTATCCTTATGACTTGAATTGGCTGTGTTCTGGGAGGTGGGGCACCTTGCTCTTAGGGTAGAGGGCTTCGCTGGGTGTGACTGGGACGTCCTGTCCTGCCTCGCAAAGAATGAAGCCCCAGGCTTACACGTCCAACCCTGAGCTCAACTCCAAGCCCCCTAACTTCCCAAAGCTAAGAACTCTACAGACCACAATAAAGTCCTCGTTGCTTTGGTCAGGGAGAAAGAGATCTTGCAGAAGAGCCATGGCCATGAAAAAGACAAACAGACTTCTCAAGGATTGGTTACGGTTTGGGGCTACTTTGGGGACCTTGCGGGTTTCTGTAGGATTGGTGTAAATGATGTTGTGGGAGACTTGGAGCAGATGGTTGAGGCTGGACCTGGGTGGAGGGCTTATCAATCCAACGTGGAACCGTAGCAAAGGGTCTTACGAAGACTGCTGTTCTTCTAAAGGGAGGCTACGTGGATTTCCATGCCGGTTTTGGGGACAACTTTGCAACTTCGAAGTTCAAAACCTAACAGCCACAGAGCGCAGCGGCCTTGTGCTCAGGGAGGTATAAGTCTTTCTCTAGGGGAGTAGTTTGCGGACAGAGTATCACAGCAGCAACGTAGTAATGTAGCAGTAAGCATGGCATACTCCAGTTTTTCCAGCTTGCACCGAAGTATCGGGATGAGGAGACACTCTGGTCTCGTGATGTACGTTCTCGTCCACTACAATGGGTTCCCTCAAGGGCCCAGAAGTCAGGCCGTCCTAGTATAGGAGTAGTGCGGTATCGTAATTTGTGTGGCAGTATGGCAGGGATGTAGCATCTGAATCAAAGTTGTAAGAAGAGTTGAAGGGCAAGTACAGCAGCACTGCAACTTGCTCAGAGTAGCCATGGTCCCAAGTTGAGTTGGATCATTGAGTTGGAAGGAGCTCTAGCTGCAGGCATTGGATAGCCGTAGAGTGGATTATGATGCGTTGTGACCTTCCTTAGCAGCGATGAATGGGCACCCAGTCGGGAGAAGAGGTCGTATGTCTCACAGGCGCCCCTGCATTGAGGTATGGAACTGCACTGCTCAGCTTCAGGGGTTGGCATTGCAGGGTTGCATGCTAAGGTCTGCAGATCATCAAGTGATTCCTCCTCATATGGTCAGAGATGTACCATGTACTGCTCTAGCTACTAGACTACAGGAAGCAGGGGCATTGGGTCGAATGTCTACCCCGCCCCTTTTTTCGGATTCTCCCGGGTACCCCCGCTCCTGGGGTTGTGTAACGACAGTCTTGGGGCGGCGCACGGTTGTGCCGAAGCCTAGCTCCAGAGTAATTGCTCCTCGAAGGGTTGCGAACCAGTGCGCCACAGATGGGCTTCTCTTACTGCCTCCGCGCAGGCTCCCTGGATCCTCTTGGCCAAAACAATGAACCGTACCCCCCAAAAAAGAAATGTCTCAAGCAGTAATCACCTAAATCCTACACATCAATCCCCTTGTCAAGCTCCATAACGTTGCATCATGTTTCCAGCTAGACGCGCAGGAGGGGTAATGCAAAGTAGGAGCTCTCTAAGGTTAGGCTCGGATTTGCTGGGTCGGAGCTTCTTGAATTGACTCCAAAACTCGAGGTTGGCATCCTGAATCTTGAGCCCTCAGCTGAAACCCTAGGACGTAAATCCTAGACCTTAAGACCCTAAACTCTCAGCTTTCGACAGCAAGCCGAAAGCTCCTGACCTTCCTCGCACATCTGGGCTTTCTGCCCTGTACCCCAATGGCACATTCTTTTGGAGTTCGTTCCGGTTCCAGGTAGCCCTAGTGCTGAATCCTACGCTGAAGCCTAGACGCCGCCTAAGCCTCAGACCCCAATCTCAAGCCCCAAAGCGAGGTCGTTGGCTGACATTGCGTGTGATGAATCTGGGCTGTTGTTTGAGATGCTTTGGGCTACAAATTGCTATCATGGGTTGCTATTCCCACTTTGCTAGAAGGGCCAGGTCCATGGTGTAGGGGTAGACATTTAGGCGGGCTCAGGTCTTTGAGGTCCTGTGCACATGTATTTGAGGAAATAAGGAAAATTGCTCATCCCCACCTGACATAGGTTACCTCCTAGGTTACAATGCTGGGTTCCTAACATTGTTCTGCGACAATGTCAACGGCATGGCCCCTGCTTGGATCCCCTTCGAGCTAGGGCTGCACATGCTCAGAATGAAACGAGCTCTTCGTTTGAAAGAAAGACTGCACCAAGGCTGTCCCGAACCCTCAGCTTTAAAACCTCAGGTGTTTAAACCGAGGTCCCTGAAATACCAAAACCCAAAAAGCTCAAGGCCCAAGGATAGAGGTCAGTCTCTGCTGCCTTGAAATACTAACGGTTTTGGGATGTCCAAGATCTTGTCCTAAAAGTTTAGTTGGGATTCAACTTTTCGGACTTCGGTGCAGGGCTCAAATGTGTAGGGGCTCAGAAGGGCAGTACCCTTACTGTGTGCCCATCATCAGAGCATGCGTGTATGGTTCATTTGCAAGGAAGATTTCAGATTGTTCCATGCGTATTTCGAAATTAAGGGGCCCCCCATATTATGTGCATATGTAAATATATACATATACGTAGACAGGGAGGCATAAGCTCAGGTGAAATACTCAGTTCTATGCAGGCACGCAACATACTCTGCAAGTTCAGGGGCCCTGCTGTTGAGTTTACTTTAGACCATGGAGAAACTCGGCTCCTTGCCAAAAGGGACCCCACGATGCGTGATGACAGAGATTTTTCTTTTCCATTATACCAATATAATTCCAATATAATCCCTATAGTCCCTGTAGTTTCCATTTTCTTTTCCGTTATCCCTATATAACCCCACCCAGCACAATTTCTAGTGCATGGGTGTACAAGAAAAGGATTCCACGGTTTTTAGTCGGATGAGCGCACACATGGTTTGCTTTTGCCTGCTGATTCTTTTCCAAAGCCCCTACAAAGACGGAGGACATGCAGGCTTGCAGATGCCTGGTGGTGCTATTCAGCCCTGAACCTTACACCCTACGTCCCAAAAGGCAATCACCTTGCATTTTGCATCCTCCACATGCAATGTTTTCGATCCGAGCTACCCTTGAACCTCAGCTCCAAAAAGCTCACAAGCCTAAAAGATTTAAACCAGAAAGCACACACACACAAACAAAACTCACATAATGGCTATCACATTGCCTTCAGAGTCCTGGACATACTCCTTTTGTAGCCCTTGCATAACTACAGAGAGATCCCGAAGTCCCCCAGCTTTGCGCCGAAGCGCTAAGCCCCTCAGCCCAAAACTCTTGAATGAAATCGCTAAACCCCTGAACTATCCAAAACGTAACCCTAAGCTCTAAGACCCAAACCTCAAACCTGAACCTCCTCAAGGACTGGGGCGCAATAGCAGATGATTGGGGCGCTCCTATCTCCGCAGATTGGGGGGATGGTTTGGTTCCCACGGGCAGCTGGGACGACTGCGGCGTGCAGGCTGCTCGAGTGGTTGCAGGATTTGGGGTTCAGGCTTCAAGGGTTCTCTGTAGGGTGTTGGAGATAAGGATGTAGGGTTCGGGCGACTTTTCAGGGGTTCAGTCTTAGGGCGTAGGGATGGAGGATGGACAGTTGAAGGGTTAGCATGCTTTTCAGGCTTCAAGGATTGGGGGGTCAAGACGTTTGGGTTTCGGGTTGAAAAGGAATGGCTTTGGGAATCAAGGGTCGTTCTAATTTTTGGGTCTTTGGGTTGCGGATCTCAAAAATGCGCTTTGTAGTGGTTGCGATGTACGGGCGTAATTAGCACAAGGGGGTTGCGGATGTAGTCTGCCAGAATCCTACCAGTGTTGGAAGCATCCTTCCAAATTCTCCGGCCTTGTGCACATGATTGTGGGGATGTCCAAAACGCAAGGGTGCTTTTATCTGAGGGACCTAGGAGACATGAGCAGGACAAGGGCATTCCGAAGGTCCCTCTTCATGGTTGGTGAAGGAAGCTCGTGAACTTGGATGCAGTACTGTAGGGGAAGTATTAGAGAAGGGTTTGTTAGGCCATGAAGGGATCTGACGAAGAGAAAACCAGCCTGCACAGGGCGAAAGTTGTAGGCTCATATGCTGGCAATGCCTTTCACCCTTCTCGGTATCTTAGAGCCTCAACAGAGTGCTTGTTAGAAACAAATAGGAAATCATCCTAAAGATTATTGGCTTGGGGTCTGAGCGTCTGAGCATATGAGCTCCGAAGTGACCTTCTGCTGGCACATACTCAGTGTTCATGAACGCCCAAATTTAGTCGTGGTGGTGGCACTCCTCATCTGAGCAGCAGCAGCAGCAGCAGCAGCAGCAGCAGTGGCGAGAGTAGTAGCTCAGAAGTAGGATGAGTAAGTAGTTCTGGGTGGAGAAAAGGCCATAGACCAATCCGTGGTACAGTCTCAAATGATCCTTTCGAAAGCTTGAAGAGCCAGGGAAACTCGGTCCTAGCATGTCCCAGACTGTAAATAACATGCAATCTGAGGAACCCCCGTTCGCCAGCTCAACGCAGCTGCCTATCTTGAACCCTGCTCGGTACAGTAGCCTTTTGACCTCGAGTGATGCAAGATGCCAGCAACAACTTTCGCAACAGTGATCAGGCTGCCACATTGACGCCGGGGACTTGGTGGATGTGACTGCAGGGGTCGCCGAAGGGTTAGGTATTCATACAAGGGTGCTAAGGGATTTTACATCAGGCTTGGGCTTCAGCACGTTCAGGGTGCAGGATTGAACTTTTTATGTGGCAGATTGTGGAAGCTTAAGTGGCCGTGTCTTGAGGTAGCATGTGGCGGATGCCAGGGGCAGAAGCAGCAGTTCCTGAATTTTGGGTTCAAGCGATTCCTTGGGCTATTCTGCGGGTGAGTTTTAGGACAAAAGGATCTGGGGCATGGACTTAGAGGTTCCTGGTTTAGGACTTAGACTTGGCGGTGTAAGGTTCTGGCATCCCATGCCATCAGGCTCCTGTGCCATGCCTTTTAACGGCAGCCTATACATCGAGTTTTTTGATACCATGCTTTGATTAGAAGTTCAATGAAGGGCTAAGGATTGAGTGTGAAGTAGAGATTGCGGGTTGCGCTCCACAGGGTTATGGCTTTGGCTTTGAGTTCCCTAGAATGGGGTCTAATGGAGTTTGGGGCTTCAGGTCCAGGGTTCGGGCTTCAGAGTCGAAGGCTTAGGCTCCATGCAGGACCCTGGATTTGGGGACAAGGCCTCAGGTCAAATCCTTGGATGCTGAATACAGCAGATCGGGCCTTGAGGCTATTCGGCATAGCTCAGATGTCAGTGCACAGCTGAAGATTTTGAAGGCTGGCACAACGGAGCGAAAACGGCCCTGTGAACAGCCAGATTCTTCCCCCTCTTGCACGCCTGCGCATGTTCCTAGGAGACCGGGCTGCGCAATCCAGTGTGTCCCTAGTTGAGCCAGCGAACAATCTCCCCATAAATTTTCCATGAAAGCTTAAGCCCCCAAATCCCAAGCATTGCACCAAAACGTCTTCAGCGCAAAATCCCACAGCCCTCAATCAAAAATTCATAGGCACTGGGAGCAAAGCCCAAGCCGTGAGTTCCTCCTTAGGTTTTGTAGCTCTCAACCCAATGCCCTGGCCCTGCAGATTGTGCAGCATAGTAGGCAACATACTACTTGTGCAGGGTTCGAGGTGTTACAAGTCATGCAAGGGAACTCGCGTCCAGGGTTGAAAAAACCTCAATCTGCAATCGACAGCAGTTACTGTAGACCCTATAAACCTGAACTCAAACTCCCCAGGCCCGAAGACCCTCAACTCCAAACTCCCCAAGCCCAGGTCCAGCAGCGCCAAGACCTCCAAAGGTTCCAAGGCCTGTTGGTATCTCCTGATGTTATAGGGCCAGGAGAAAGGTATTTACTGCTGTATCGCTTGAGGAAGAGGATGTAGTCTAGATGTCTCCTATGATCCTCAGGGTACGATGCCTTTAGTCTGCACAAAACCATTATCACGGAAAGAGTATTTCGCTAGCATCCTTCTTGGAACCGTCATGGGTGGAACTGCACAGTTCTCGTGTACACGCTCAGTCTGGCATACAAATGGGAGTTGCGAAAAAAGGGGTCCGACTACGAACGCCAAAATGCCCGATCCTCGTTACAGGACAAGGTACCGCTAATTTTGGAAGAGCTCAGCTTTCAAGTATCTGATCATCGGGCAGTTGGTCCCTACAAGCATATAGCTACCTCCGTCCTGGAAAGCCTCGGTAAGCGAAGGCCGTAGCCCCTTGAGAGTATGAAGGTCAGTAGCCCCTATAAGTTCACCGGACGCGGACCTTCGGAGCCTCCAAAACATGTCAAACCGAATGCAGATCCCAAGTTTCTTCCAACAACTGGAAGGTATGCTGCACGCTCGGCGTACTGGGATCATCGGAGAAAAGTGTCCTGGAGCTCAAGGCGCTCTCATGATCAGAGCCATATGCAGTCACGGATTGAGCGGAGATAAATGGCTTCTGGATATGCAATTTCAGGCTTACATCGTTGACAAGAATTACGATTGGGAACCCTCCAGTCGCCTACTGTTTTTTGGCTGCCTACTGTTATAGTGGGGATATTCAGATACCCCAAACCCGAACTACATTATGGGGTTTCGTTCCGGTACTTGGCAAGATGATGGCTGTTTTTTGTTACTCAGGCTTAGCATGTCTGGTACTGCTATTGTACATATACATCGGGAGATACATGTGCGCCTGGACCCGGAAGGCCCCACCTCAAACCCGAAAAGGTTTCCGCAACGGTGGCCGATGCTTTGGAGCAGATTCGCGAGGCTTGAGCGGGCTGGTGGGATCTCGTTTGCTTTGTGGGGTGTAGAGCTTCTGCTTCGGGAGTTTAGAGTGTAGGGCTCAGGGTTCAGGATCCAATCCAAGGAAAGCGGGGGGATGGGTTGCAGGTTTGGCAACTTGCAGGCTACGGGTCCCAAGGTTTGATTGTGGTTGAGGCGGTTGAGGACTTCCGGCAGATTTTCAGAAGGATGCCGGCGTTTTTCTCTTTGAACATCCTGTTCGCACAGGCAATTCGACTCGTGACTGAATACATGGAGATATCCTGGTATGTCGGCATGGGAACTCGAGGGTCCATGAGGCGCAAGGTTTTTCAAGATCCGTTTTAAGTGCATGGCTTGGTATTCAGTTGAAGGCTTGCGTGGATCAAGGATACAACCACCAACCTCAACGAACAGTCAACCCTAAAGAATCTGAACCCCTACAGCCGCCTGCCTGCAGCTCTCCCTATTTGATCCGCATTGAAACTGGCGCTGAAACTCTGGGCAAGGTGCGAGGCCTACCCAAAAAGAGGGAGCTCCAGCCCCTTTGGTGCCAACAGGGCAGGGAATTGATATTAAGGGATCTAGAATCTAGATAGAGGAGTAGATTTGTCTCGTTTCGTCGTTTCGTGTTGTTCCGAGAATTGCTGTTGTTTGAATGATGGCATTGTAGTAGTGCTAACGACCTACTAGCCAGTATCTTTACTACATGTGGTTTATGCTTCTTGTTCGTGAAACAGTGATGTGATGTCATGTGATGCGTTCAACCTTTGGCCTTGTTCGGGGATTCCGTCACCGGGCGTTTGGAAGGAGGAATTGGGGGCTGTCTGTTGTCAGTAGACTGTGAATGCAACCATTATCGACCCAGACTTCTGAGCTGCCCGTATGCTGCAACGTGCTAAACATTTGGCCAGCTCCCCACCCCTGTGATCAATCAATCCTCAGCCCATGAACCCTACTAGCAACGGCCCTGAAAAACTGGAACCCCTGATTTAGTGTTTGCGGCGTAGAGTTTAGTTTAGGCTCGAATGCTATTTAAGGTTGATCTTGATGCCCAGCGGTGAAGTGCTGAATGTTGCTTGGACCGGTTGGTTACAGGCTGGGGGAGATTTGGGTGTGTCTCACAATGAGGACCTTCTGTACTAACGCCTCCATATACCGGGGTCTTACTTTAAGACCACAAGAAATCAAGCTTCTAAAGAGCTTGCAGCTCTGGTTTAGTTGGATTTGACGTTCATCTTCTCGAGCTGACGGATTTTTTTCGACCGGTTCATCCGGACGGAACCCTCAAGGCAACACCGTTCCCGCTGTTCAGGGTTGAGTTTAGGTTTCAGCTGAAGGGCTACACTCGGGGAAATGGCTCGGGGACTCTCAGAAGCCCATGTTTGTGCACGTATTCCATGGATTTTGTTCATGCAATTTTGCTACAACAGGGTTTAGAACTTGAGACTAATGCTCATGATCGGAATTTGGACTCTACACCTTGCGGACAGGAACGCCCGCCCTTTTGGGTGTGATATCTTAAGCATCTAAACTTTGAGCCCAAAACCGAAGCGCCAATGCTTAAATGGTACATGCAGGTTCAGGGGGGTAAGAACAGGTAGCGTAATGACCTCACAGTCCCAGTAAGGCTCATGGCTCTAGCCAATTATCCTAGGTTATATGAGCCTATGTGTAGCGCCTATGCATAGCTACCTATAAACCTCCAAGTTATGGGCGGTTTTCTTGGATTCGGAGTTGTTGATGGAGGAAGGCTGATGCCACCTGAGGAGCTAAAGCAGCAATAACACAGCTGTTCGTGGACCTTGTGTAAGCGCCACTTCTGGCAACGCGAGATATGTCATGCAAATCGAAGTAAGTAGAGATGGTGTTGTACCTCAAGTCCTGCGCTCCAATACTTGATGCAAGGATTGTGAGTTCTCCATGATCCAGGCTTCCACTCTGAGGTTTGTGAACCCTGAGCTCCAGACCCTGACAGTCAAGTCCCAAATCGTTGACCCAAACCTTGAACTCCGAAAGTTAATTTTTCTGGTTTTCTGGTGGCTGAGGAAGACTACCAGATTGAATCAATTCCGGATGATGAGGAGCTGACTCTGGTCCCCTAGGACAGTTGAGTGCTGAGCAAGATCGAATGGATGCATGGGATTGGGTGGTGAGTTCTGTCCTTCAGACGTCCTTCAGCATGGTTTTCGAAGGCTTTGTGCTCTTTAGTTGGAAGTCTTGGAGGACTCTTACCTTTTGAACGCAAAGGCCTAAATGCTCAACACTCAACCCTCACCGTTCCAATGCTGAACTGGATCTTGGCCTGCCAAGATGGTGGGCCGTTAGCAGGTGGCTGACCAGGGCGCGCATATGCGGGGTCCTTTTTATTTAGAAGGCTTATGTAAAGGTTCTATACATAGGGATTGAAATGGTGTAGGGGTATTGGGCTGTGCAGCTTTTGTTTGCTTTGTGGTCCCAATAACACAAATAACGGCTCGGCGTGGGTACATGAGGGCGTCTCCTCATTATTCTCCTCATCGACGCCTTGATCTTCAGCACGTGACATTCGTGCAGCTCTCAAAAACCAGCGCAACTCTGCAGAAGAGTGCTGCAAATATGTTGCCTGTGGTGTCATATTATCAGTTTCTGGAACTTAGCGCGAATTATCTTTGTTTATTCCTACCGTTGGGCCGACGACAAGACAATTTTGACCATCTCGGTTCTATGCACGGTGAAAACTCATGTATGGATCTTGTCAATTTGCAAACCTGGGTGCCAGGATTATTAATCAGAATTATTGGTACAAGACGTGCGCAAGGCCATGGCCCCATGGCCCCTCAGCATCACCCCTTGCATCGCTTGCCAGCAACGTGTGGAGCTCGAAAAAAGGCGCGTACACCGCCCAAAGCACTAAAGGCAGCACATGAGGTGCATTAGCAAATCACAAGTAATGGCAGGGGCTGTTAGGACAATGACAGGGATAACTCTAGGAGGCGTAATGAGATTCCTCTTTGATCATGATAAGAAACCAGAACCACAACTAGTTGATTACAGCACTGCTGTGATGAGAGCAGCTGGCCACGCTTCTTGAATCATATGTATGGACTGCTGCAGCTTCGTGTGGTCGGCTGTCACAGTAAGAGGTTTTCTTCGGGTGTACTAGCCAAGGCCTTGTTGCGCTGCGGACCGCTGGAGGGATGGGCCGTATTGATTTTCACAAGCCCTCTTAATCTAAACATTTTTTCCAGGGCCTGTGAGATTTAAACCATCAACGCCGCAACAGAGACATGAAGTTAGGACGTAATCTGATCTTATTCAGGTGTGTGAAGAGATCATATGACTTTATTCACATGGTGCTAGGTATGGTGGTACATGAATCTTCTTATGAGTCTTATGGCTGTGTTGCTTCTGTACGTAGCTGAGGTCAGCGAGCAGGGTATCTGGTCTGCTGAGATGATAAGCTCATGTAGCAACTTCAGCTCAGGTGGTATGACTGTAACTCAGATCCGTCAGACTTGCTCGGAAGCTGTTTACGCGCTCGCCTAAAGGAATCATAACTCGGCAGAGGCATTCCTGCGGGTTCCTACTCCTAGACATTTGAGCCCTCAGTACCTGCCAAGTTCGTAAAAGTCTGTTGAGCCCAACTCGAAAGGTTTGCGTTCAGGTGTAGATTTTGACTTTGGAGCACGTGAGCGCACACCCTCCTTACCAAGCCCCACAGCGATAAAGCCCTAAAAGCTCGGTAAGTGCTATGGGAGAAGCCCTCCCTTCACAGACATAAAACGCCAGGTGCAGCCATACCTCGAGTATGTTTCAAGGCCGGTCCATGCCGTCTGAAGCTCTGAGGATCCTACTGGGCTTCAGGATTTTATGTCCCCGGGGTGTGGGATTCGGGGCTCAAGGCTGTCCATATTCCCAAGATCCCCCTCTCAATTCCCACATTCCTCAAATCCCCCAAACATCACCCACATCCCTAAAATCAGAAAAGTCCCAATCGTTGTGCAGGCCTCTGGACGACGTCAGCGCCTCCGAGTTGGTTGGGGGACCCAGAGGGGTCATCCTTGGTTAGTGAAAGGCATCCAGAGTAGATTTTCAGGATTTGAGGATTTGGGTTGACAGGGTTGAGGGGGTGGGGTTTGGGACTTGTTGTTCTGGGTTGTTATAGAGATCTGGTGATTCGTTGGAATCTAGGGACATGAGACGAAAGAGATGGGGATGGAGGATGGCGAGGATGAGGGTTTGCTAGGATTCGGGATTTGGGACACTGGAGTGGGGATTCAGGCTATTGCGACATGTTACCGCTCTGCGCAACTGCACAATACCCAAATGAAAGCCCTCCTTCAATAAGTTTACAAGCCCTACCCTAAACGTTTATGCGAATCCTCAACACCCAGTCCACCAGGTGGAGTCGAGGTGGCAAGCTCAGATTACTCGATCCAAATATCGGATTTCAGATTTGCGTGTCCTTTTTATTGTCGGTGTCCCTGTAATCTGGGAGTACAGTATTTAGGATGAACAGTGTGGGGAAATACTTGGAGGAGTGTGCATTGAAGGCCTCACTTATGCGTCAAGGTGCGTGGTCGCCTCATTTCATACAGGCCTCCAAACGACTAAAAAGCCACAGCGGACCAGCATTCAGAACCTTAATCAAATTCTCGACTCATAGGTTTGCCAGTTATGGTTTTGGGCCTTGTGTCACGCAGCTTTGGAGAATTTCTGAGAGCGATGGATCGGTCGCTGCAGTGAAAAGAAGAACTTCGGTTCTACATGTTGGCTCAAGCACGCAAGAAGATTCGAACGACGAGAACTATTAACGACGAGAACTATTTGCTCGCGAAACGAGCCCGTGAGAAGAGTCAAAGCAATAAGCAAGGCGTTAAGAGGTCGTTCTTGGGGATTTAGAATTAAGTATCCAAGTCACAAATCCGGTGTTTGTCCTGGACTCGAAACATACTGAAACTGTGCACACTGGAATAGTAATTAATGTGGGGGCAGTTTTATTAATCCGCTCGAGTTTTTCGAGTTCCAGGCGGAGCAATCTCGAAACAAAGGTGGACGGGTCGCAATGAAAATCTCTGGAACCTCAGGCCTGAGCTCTCTCTCAGTGGCAATCATCATACTCGGAGTAGGAGGAGGAGTAGGAGAAAGGATTAAAGCTAAGAGTAAGGGTAGGAGATGCAGAAGGAGGAGCAGGAGAGAATTTTGTTTCATTTCAAAGGCGGGCCATGATGTCTAACCGAATGTTTTGCGCCCTGTTTGTTTCAATTCTCACCCTTTGATTACATAATTACACCCCGCTGGAACCTGTGGAAAATATGCTTTGCAAAACGGCATAGTTTGCAAATAACATCAAATTAGAGGTCACATAAATTTAGGTGTGAATCAGCCCAACGAATTTTCACTCTTGAGGCGGCTATGCTTACATTATCGTAGTTCATGCCCTACGGGAGCATGTCTAGAGGCCGAGAAAGCAAAGACCCCAGTCCCAGCATATCCGTTGCCTTCCGCATGACTCTTTATGAGATACTAGACGCCGTGATCACGATTCAAGATGCTTATCCAAACAGGGGGCTATAGCTTTCATGCTTGCGCATGTAAATCTTGAGCAGACGCAGATGGGCCTGACAGTATAACGAAGGGGACGAGCGGTCGCGGTGAGAGGGCCAGGCCTCGTTGCAGATAGCTCGTCAAAGCTTTTCCTCAGGCCCCCCTCTGTCCTACCTTTGCCTGTTTTCATCCAACACCTCTGAACTTCAAGCCCTGACGTTTAAACCAGGTTCCGAGAAGGGCCTCCCACGTTTCAGGCTGGGCGTGGTGCTGGATTGTTTTACTTCGAGGGGGCATGCGGAGATTTACGCTGATGCACACCAAAGAACTCGGTATGGCATAACATTTAGAGGGTCAAGCGTAAATTGCTTGTGGATCATGTGGTTGTATGTTGGTTGTTGTGTGGGGCATTGGGTTTGAGGGTCTGCATGGTGGCTTTAGGATGAACAGCTGCCGGCGAGAAGTGATTCTGAAGGCAGCTGAGGAGTGGCTACTTCATGAAGTGTTACTCAGACGCCGATGGCGCGTCAGGATGTCAGGGTTAGCCTGTCTACGCTCCATCCGCTGCAGGGAGTTTTGTCATCAGAGTGCCTGATGATTTTTTTCTCCACAAGCGCCTGCAGTTTAATTGGACTTGGGAGCTTCATTGGGAAGCTAAAGCTGCCATTACGGTTGCACAGTTGCACCCTTCGGAATGCAAGATAGACAGTGATCCACGCAGTTAAGTTTGCTCCCGGGCTTAGATTGGAAAGGCATTCCAATCGTGGATTCCTAGATCGATTACGGAAAGTGCTGCAAAAACCTTGCACTTACCGGAAGTCTTGGAATTGGCCTTTTCGTGACAAGGATTCTTCCAGCCTTCGACGAAAACACAGACTTAAACGCCAGAACTCTACATCCCCGAAAAAGCGATGTGAGGACATGATTGCTCAACAATTTTTATAGGCCCTGCCAAACAAGCAAGTTCCCTGAACCCCTCAGCTAACACAGCCAATCTCTCCAGAAACCCGTATAGATAAAGCAACAGCCTCATAGAACTCCCACCGAGCCTTGGGAGCTTCTGAGAAATCGTGCTTAGGAGGGACCCTAGACCCTAAGTCGCCGCACCATGCCTACGCTCCAATCCTCATTTCAATTTGCCCACTAAATCCTGAAACCTATGTAGCTCTATTTACTGATGTTTGCGGAGGAATCTTACATACCCCCGCTGTACCGCATGTCTATAGCAGCAACTGCTGCAGCAATTCTCAGAAGCCAAGTGCCGCAAGCAGATCCTCCACACACAGTATGTTATGGGATTAGTAGGGGCCCCATGACCTGCCGTCCAGGCCTCGAATGTGAGAATCCCGCATATATAGCACATCGCCCCAACCCCGTTCAGGAGCAAGCTGCCAGAAGAGAGGCCTCGCCCACGGTTGAGGGATTCCGGGAGTAGACTACAGGGATTTAGGGTTTGGATTGGAGTTAGAATTTACAGGGTGGGGGTTTAGGTTTGGGCTTTGAGGCTTCCTGGTCTAGAGGTTAAGGTGCGGATATGTATGAGCGATCCGACTAAGAATCTAGAGATATCAAAGTTTACTAATAGGGATCTAGCTGTGCTAGGTGTACTATGGCTGTGATCATGAAGTTGCTTGACAGTAATGATAAGCTTATGGAACCGCAAAACTGCAACAGATGCAGCGAGGTAATGCATGTTTGACACTTGAAGGCATGTGCATGGGTGTCCGCCTCGGGAAGCCTGTTCCAATCACACTTGGAAACTGTTGTGCTGCCTAAGCCTGCTTGAAACGTACCCAGTATCAGCCTACACCAAATACCCCTCCCTGTACACTCTACACGGACATCCGCACACCGGAAAAGCCACTTTGGCCGCGCTCTGGCTCGTGTTCATGGCCAAGAATTTCGATGAAAGTGGGACACCTAGTCCGTTCTCAAGAGCCCCAAAATATGTGAGCATCTACACGGGTGCCGCTTGTTATGGGAAATGCTCCCCCTAGTATTGAATTTGAGATTCAAGTAGCCCACTCTCCTTTAGGCAGTTTCCAGGTCATTTTCCCTTGTTTGATTCTCCATGTTTAGGGGGACATCCCCCAGACAAAATCCCAAGCTCGACGTATACATTTCCTACATAGCCCTCATATGTCTCGCTATAGGATTAATTTGCCCAACCTAGCAGGCTAAGCGCCTGGCAGCGCCACACAGGAACCTACAGGTTCTGGCCTCGACTTTTAGCGCTTTGAGCTGTCTTGAGGGCTTTTGAGGTTTAGGATTCTAGGGTCTGATTTTTTGGCGCATGTGGGGTTAAAGGCTGCAGGGATTTAGATTTGCATGTTTGAATGTTGCAGGGTTCTTGTAATGGGTTCTGGGGCTTGTAGTTTTTACGGAGACGTGTTGTAGGATTTGACAGCATCAACTGGACAACCATTCATGTGTGTGGATGTAAAAGAGTTTTGTTAAATGCCGGTTTCTTCTGGGGACCGAGTACCCACCCCAATACATAGTTGTTTCCAGTATAGGCACCCCCGACAGGGACCCTGCTTTTAGAAGCCCGAACATATACCTAGCTAGACAAGGCATGGCCAACGGCGCCCCGACTCTGAGATGTCATTGAGGGGTGTTGATCTGCTTAGATGGGCCGGGAGGCAAGCAATGAATAAGCTCCGGTTTGATGAGTTTGAGCTTTAGGGTTTTGTGAGTTTGGCAAAATAGGGTTCACTGGCTTTTAGGTTCAGTGGGCTTAAGTTTCAGAGAGTCGTCACTTTTAGTGTAGAGTTGCACCGTGTTGACCCTCAGGATCTTACTCGCGTAGGGTGTGGAGTTACGTCGGATCAAGGTTAAGAATTCGGCGGGTGCAGTGATGCACTCGTCCAGAAATGCTTGATTGCCGTTCTTGGGGTACGAAGTCTCGGGGTGACTTGCGGGGTTTAGGCGTGGGCTTCTATCAACATGGTCTTGCTCGTATTTGTCACATCATGTCCCTGCGGATTGCTCATACAGGTTCTGCAGGTTTTATTGGCTGTGGTTAGCCTAATCATACCTTATGGACTATATCTAAACTTATGTCTAGCCGATTCCCAGCCCATCTGAGTGTGTGTCGTACTGTAGTCGCGAATAAGAGATGCACTCAGCAAAAGTGGGGATGTCTCAATATTTGGAGCCCCCGCCTTCGCCGCTTGAAGACTTGCAAACTGGCTTTTATCTTGATCTTTACGGAAAACTTGAACATCTTTTTTGTTGCTTCCAAGACTGATCCTTCCCGGTGGGAACAGGGATCCTACTCTATAGCTTTGAGGGTACATATAGACGCCCTAGTTTTGGCACATAACCCATGCTTGATGGACAACATCCCGCGTCATCAATAATGCTTACACCCTCTAGAATCATGGTACGCAAATGAACTATAGTACGACCAGGGCCTCAGGATTTTGTCCATCCAGAGGAAGTATTCCGACACATTCCTTTCCAATACGTCTTCGTTAATGCTGCACGTAGGTGGACATCAAGGTCGCTGGCAAAGTGCAAAAAAGCATGCCTATGTGGTGTTGGGTTGGTAATGAAAACAGCAATATTACTTGCCCCTCTTGTAAGAGCCCAATTACTAGACATGTCATCCCTATTCTGATGTTATAAGGGCGAGGGGACCAGATTTCAGGATTAAGTGCCTGAGGAAGGATCTCGACGAGAAGTGACCCATATGGCTGATTCGGGGTCATGTTCTTTGGAAGATGTTGTTCACAAGATAACCTTCCTGGGGGACCCTGCGCAAGGGCTGCCAAACATAGGGGACAGAAATACCACCGCAGGCCCTAGCCTCTAGACCTTAAACCTTCCACATCATAGATCAAGCCCTAAGCCCTAACTTGCGGTTGTTGGACCCAGTTCCACCTTCATCTCGTTTGTCTAGCAACTTCAGCCAAGCCGTGCCGACGATTTCCGTGCCCTCCACAAATCCCCAAACAAAAACTGGCAACTGTCTTCCACACTGTTACTAACAAATCCTCCTGGTGCGAGTGCGTAGCCTTCCAGAGCCCTACTGCAAGCTTATTTCAAATGTCCTGTGTGGGCTTGCTGTCCTGTCATGTTGTGGGGCCATTTCATGCGCGACACAGGGTGCTTGGTCTGGGGTTTTGGCAGTTGGGGGCTTGGATCGTGCGCGTGATTTATGCAGGCTTTCATAGTCTGTTGACAAGCCGCACAGTTGAGAGCGGGCGTTCTCACTTACATTCCAACCTATAATTATGGGGTGATGCTGAAAGCATCTGGTGCAGCTGTCTGAGCCCCAACTGCTGCAAAGGTTTCGGGCTTAAAGGTTCGGGTTTTGGTATCAGGGTTGAAGGCTGGGGCTTGGTTTAAAATGAAAGGTCTCCTTACAACCTTTATCATGGGGACTTAGCAGGACTCAGAAGCCCTTGCTCCCCAAGCGTCGTTGTGTAGTTGCAGTATCAGGACACTGCAAGTCCAGAGAGATGCGGGACTTAAATCCTGCACCCAAGGGTTAATCCCAGGACTAGCCTTGCAAGTAGCCGTTAGAGTATTGCCTGGCTGGCTGGAGAACTGTCCCTTCTCAACCTTAGTGTGGAGCATGACGGATGCTGAAGTTTGCTTTACCTGTCTCGCTGTCACCAAGGTTGCAAAAGGCCTGGCTTCCCTAACATTTGTTAGCTGCCGGTGATTTGTCCTACAACCAGACAAGCACTGACCGACATCATCATCATCATCACCACCACCACCACCAGCATCATTTTCATCATCATCATCACCATCATCATCCTGGCTACCACCAAAACCCTCTAAGATCCCCCATTGCCAATGTGCAGTATTTTGATATGATCCCAAAAGGAGAAGATCTCTGCTTCCCTGTCAGAAGCTCGCTATGGAACTATGGCAGAAGCATGGTCACATTCTCGAACTTTGCCATAGCACCGAACCTGAGCCCTGAAGTACCATGAGCCCTAGGCTAGCATGAGTCAGAGCGGCAAGTTGCGCAGGAGACTGACGCTGCCCTGCGGCGCTCAAAGAAGGCCGGAATCACCTGCGGGGCGGCAGGGTCCCATTTGGCATAACAATGGCAGAAGGCCCAAAGTTTGGGGGCATCTAGGGAACGGTCCCAAAAGCGAAGGACATTAGTGGCATTGGTATCGTACCCGCTGACAGTGTCAGAGGTTGTGGGGGTATAGCGTAGCAGTGGCTGCAGCAATGTTGCAGCAGTAGCACCAGTTGCAGCAGTAGAAGAAGAAGAAGAAGAGAAAGCAGTCCTCGAGCAAGATCAAGACGGATGGTGAGTACGGACGACAGTTTTTAATTGTACTTTCTTGCAAGGTTGGCTTTTCAAAATACTGGCGACTTGTGATAGAGGCTGCAATTGGAAGTGCAGAGCTGCACAAAGAACTAGCAAGAAACAGAGTATTTATATTGGGGTTATACAGGGGTTTTTATAGGATAATGGAGGAGAAAACGGAAAGTGTTACAAATTCAATGGGTTGTACAGATCATGTTGGCTGAACAACAATTGAAGATGTTTTTTCTTCCACTAGAGAAATGGTTTGTTTGTCCCGGACGAACAGGAAGCCCAATGTTCTGGTAGCACGTGGCGGTCTTCATATATAGCTCACCATTGACACCCACGAACGCGGCCTCTAGACACAGTATTGCTGGTATGACCTGGTATACTGCCTTCAGGTACGCAGTAATCTCCGAGATGGCAAACAACGGCGAGTGCCATTGACCCTGTGGAATCCCAAACCCTAACCCTTATACCAACCCTAAAGCCTACGTCATCCCATGCCTCTGCTAGGAAAGAGAGACATGGGCTGCTCTCACACTTGTTGGGTTACCCATGGTAGGCAACATTCATTCTGAAGTACCGGGGCCAACAAATGGACCCTAATCTTGGAATCCACTCACAATCTCTCGACAAGCGAATCCAGCAAGAAAGGATGCCATCTTTGATGACCTTCCGCCGGCAAAGGCCAATTTGCGGACTGCAGGGAGATTTCAGGGTGAGGTTGCAGGTTTGGAGCTCCTAAGGTCGAGCCACTTTTCTTTGGGTATCTAGATTAAGTCGAGTTATAGCCTGGTTGGGACATTTCTCGGGCCCTAGGTTTGGACGTTGCTAAATTGGGGATGATACAGAGCTTCGTTAATCGCATCTCTACTGTCGGGTCTGCTAGGCCTTCAGCAGTAGTGACTGCAGCCCACGCGACAATCAAGTGGATCTTGCAAAACCAGGCCGGGCTTACGACTGCAGCCCTCGGGCCGCAAGTATCGCAGAAGGAGTTGAACTATGGGGTCCGAAGCAGAGTCCTGACTTTTCAGACCTGATGCCCTCCTGCAAGCGAAGATGTAACATGAAAGCCGTGAAGAGACTCCATGAAGACTACTGCCCTTACAGAAGGAAAATGTATGGGGTTCTCCAACTGTCATAGTCAGTGTTAAATATTACCATCACACCAAACGAGGACTCCCAAACCCGATAGAGCTGTGAGAGTGCTATCTTGCCTGACTCTCACACAGTGCCGGTCTCTTATTGGGAGTCCTTCGAAGAAAGATCCCAATATGTTATAGAGACACGGGAGTCTTAATTGCCCGTGTATCGCATTCTTCTGATGCAGCGCGGCCCAAGGTAGAGGCCTCACAAGACAGCTTCCCAAACCCTTACGGAACCTCCAGTTTTTCCATAATGCTAGTATCTCATGACCTTGACTTAAATAACCTCGACCCCCAAAAAACAGGCCAGGATCAGTCGATCTGTGACCCTGTGAGGCCCAGTGGCAGGCAACGAATGCTGCAAACTCAGGATGTTTGTAGGGTTGAGGTTTACTGCTTACAGGTCTAGGTTTCACGGGTCGGAGGTTGAGTTCGTTGTTTTCTTGGGGGGCGGGGCTTTGGGGATTTAGCTAATCTGAACATGGCCTCTTTGTTTGCTGCCTCTCCTTGTCACTTTTTTCGAGGTGATGGACAATGTTGGAAACCCTGCCAGGGCGTAGTGCGAAATCTTGTCTGGAGCTATCACAACATGGGTGCGGATCCTAGGGCAGAGGGTAGAAGCACAAGCCAAGTGCTCGTTCATGCTGCTCAACAACACGTCAGCAAAGTGAATTGAGCGCAACCCCCTTCTGATTGGCATTCAACTTTGTTGTCATAAATGCGGTTTGCCGAACGCAGCGGGCTACCAAGGTTGACAACCAAATCCGGAGAGCTGGAGCCTTTGTCCGCTCACGGTGAGCTTTTCAGCTATTTTCTGTGGCCTGGTTTGGCTGCAACAAGACTTCCTGCCTGTGCCAATTCCGGATGCTCCAGGTAGCAGGAAGACTTTGCAGGTGTGGAAAAGAAAATTATCCATTGAGGGCGCTTCCAGGCATCAGGCTCCTCGAAAAGCAGACTTGTGCAAGCATGGTCTTTTCCTATCCATCGGAACTCCCTGGTCAGGTGTTGGAGAGTCTTGCTTTGAGCTGAGTACCACAAACTGCAGCAAGATTATCGCTGTTTTCAAGGCCAGATGAGCAAGTGCAGCATTGTCGACTCTGTACTGCAACCCATCGTTCACGAAACTTAGATCCTGCAAGCGAGAATCTTAACCACTCAAGTAGTTCTGCGGAGAGTCGCTTAGTTCCCATGTCGCCGTACAATGCAAGAGGTGTAAGGTTTGTTCCATCCACCACCTGGGATGGAAGCTGCAGCTATGGCGAAACTGTGAGATTGACTGGGGCCCACCCTATCACCAACCTCACAGTTCGGAGAGGATGCCTATGTTTCCTGCCTACCAGCAGATTCCTGTAGTGACCATAGTGACCAGTTCCAACTGTAGGTGGGTACATGTTTGGCCCTGAACTCGGAGGATCTGGAACCTTTGAGAGGAAGAAGATCTTGGATCCAATGCCCAAAGCCCTACAACACTTTACTACTACATAACCAGCCCAACCTTGAAACCGGGAACTCTGAACCGTTTTGCACAAGGTCAAAGCTGCAGAGCCGCGCAGGGTACGCGACGGTGAAGAGGTGGCGAGTCCAGGGTTGAGGGTGTCTGATGGTACATACATAGGCCTGAAGGGATTGCCACGCTCCGAAGATCCTTGGGGATTTTTGGGGAACTTCATGTATTCAATGATGGTCAGGCTGCCAGCATACCTAAGGTTCAGAGTGAAGACTCCATTTTCGGGTTTCCTCGTGCAATGGGGATCTGGTTTGTGAATATATGCAAGGGATGTTACTGTTGCAAGCCAAGCATACAGGATTTTAGAGTTTTCGGTTGTGCAGCTCGGGGCTTGCATCATATGTCATATGTGTCAGTGTTGAAGTGTTTGGGCCACTTGCTTGTAGTACACAGCGCGATTCTGGTTTGCAAACTCCTTGCCAAGGAGCTAGACTGTTGGGAATGATGGACAGGACCTCGCCTGAAAGGGAGCCTCCACATATATAGTCCTGCATGCATGCTAGCGCGCATCAGCTTGTGACATCTACACATGAGCCATGGCGACCGTTATATGAGCCTGAATGAGGTATTGCCCTTGCACACATCCTGCACAAGCCGCAAAACCCTAAAGCATGTCTTGTTTAGGCACCTGCAAGACTTCCACGTGGCGTTGCAGATCTAGGGCTTGAGGATTTCGGCCTCGCATTTGGGATAATGTAGGGTTTAATAACGCTTAGGTTTCTTCCGCGCCCGCAAGCTTTGAAACCCATAACACCGAAACACCACATCCTTGCAATCTTACATTCCTAGATAGTCCCAAACAGGAGGCGATCTTTGAAGAAGAGGCCCTGGACGGCTTGGTTCTATTAGGATTTGTCAAAGACATGTACTCCCGTCTGGAAAGAACAGGAGCCCTTGGAAAAAGTCGAAAACTAGAGTTTGGAGTACTTCGGCCTGGGTTTCCACGTCAGGCCCTTCATAGCAAGGATTACATCATTTTGGGCGGTATGTAGCGGCGTCCTCGTTTGGATAAACACCCGTAAGTTTTAGGGATTAAGGAAACTCCAATGCCGCACAATGTTCAGAAGAGGGTCAGGCTTTGGTTGTGAAGCATGGCAGGCTTAGGTTGTAGGGCGGTTAAGCTTTTAGGCAGTAGGTGCTTTGGGCTTGAGATTCTTAATTAGAGGGAGTTGGGGTTACGGGTTCTAGGGTGATCTTGGTTCGTTCATGAGGCTGATAGGAGTCTAGATTTAGCTTAACTGCAACGTAGGGTAGCAGGTACCTTTGCGCATTTTCACTCAGCCTGGAACCCCTGAGCCCGACACTCTCACCAAATCCTGCGGTTCTTGTTCAGAGTGTGTTTACAATTTGCAAGGGCACTCCCAGACAAAAGTCCTTCAAGACCCCCGCCGCTTGGACTCTGGATTTTCAAAACTCCGAACCCAAAAGCTTCAGATGGCAGTTAGATGATACCAAATACGCACATGTTTGGGCTCTTGCAGCAACAATGCATGATAAGAACCCAGGACAGGAGTCTCAACACTCTAGGCCAAATCCCCGTACTTAGGTGTACAGTCCGTCAATTAAACTTGATGAGAAGATGTTCTTCAGATTCCGTGCTATTCTCAGACCCCGTACTGCTCTACCTACTCAAGGATATGTCCCATCATCATGAGAAGTCTGACGTTCCTTGCGCCTGCACATCCCTTGGCAGGCCGCCACTGAGGTTGTCACCAATGTCACAGAGGTCCCCGAGGCCCTCGTCTGCTAGGGTTTAGGCTGTGGAGTTCACCACTTCTTAGAAGGAGAGTCCTTCGTAGCACTTCTGTTTTGGGTTCCACGTCTGCCTCGGAAAATACAGCGCTTCAAGCCCGAACCCAAGGCTCACAAGAAGCACATGGCTGACAGTGAGAAGGAGAAGGGCAATGAGGTGCAGCGGATAGCAGCAGATTGCAAGGAGCACGGAGGGATCAAAGAAACTGGCAGAAACTGTGCCCTGCAGAGGCGTCTCACTTGATCATTGAGAGTATGCAGAGTTTGAGGCTCAGGATTGAAAGTTTTGAGGTGCAACGGCTTTGATGAAGGTGGTGAAGGATCGTCGTGGGCGTGTCAGGCAGAGATCTTTCTCGAAGTCACTACGGCATGTTGGAAGCCAATGTGCTGCCTAAAGAGCTCTTAGTTTAGGCTTAGATTAATTAAGATATTTCAGATCCCAAAATCGTTGAGGGTTCAGGGTTTAGGTTGGGAGTTGGGTTGAGAGTGTATGGTGTAGGGTACATGTACTTTTCAGCCCCCAAGGCCAACCACTTAGACGTTAGAAGGTGCGAGTGTCAAGGTAGGCTGGGACAGGGGAACCGACCCGCACCCCAACGATGGGAGAATCAAGCTCCAAACGACACCGGAACTACTTTAGTGGTAAACCTCAGTATTTTGACAAAAACGATGCTGGATATAAAGCCTCCCACAAAAACTCTTCAAAGGCAATGCGCCCAGGCCCGAAACTGTTATGTGTTTTTACCACAGCTTAGAGCCATGAGCCATTAGTTCTTCTGGAACTCTGAACCTAAGCTCACTTGGTGAAGGCCTTCTATTCCAAGGACTTCGCTGAGGCTGAGGCATCGCTGCAGCAAGTGAAGCAGTAAAGTAGAAAACAATGTTAATTGACTAGGGTTTAGGATTGTAGGGTTGAAAGGGTTTTTGGCTAATGGCGCTATGGTCCCAGCCTTTTAGGCTTTAGGAGATGGAACCAAGCCATGTTCCTTAGGATGTTGGCATAATGAGCTTGAGCGGCCAGGGGAGCAATTGGAGACCACGTGCAGATTCAAGTAGACCTGTGTAAGTAACGCGGTGCTTTTCAATATAGTCTTGGTTCAATCCCAAAACCTGTATAGTAGTTTCCATTTTCTTTTCCATTATCCCAATATAACCCCTATATAACCCCATATAACCCCTATAATCCCTGTAGTTTCCATTTTATTTTCCATATACCCCAATGTTGTACTTTGCACGATGCTCTGCAGCAGCTGGATAGCTCAGCAGCGGTGGTTTTCACTTGCCACGAAACGGCCTGAGACACCTTCAGAATCAAGATGACCGGTAGATGAGCATTTAGGGTTCAGGAGTGTGCATTCACAGATACAAGAACCCTCATCCCGATTCCTGACATCTCTCCATTCTGAGGTGGAGATGTGGGAAGGGATCCCGAAGGGCACCCCCCAATCAAGGTCCTTGCAGTAAATAGTCTCAAGAACCCATACACCTTCCCAAACTACGCTTGGGTAACAAAATGCTGTGAGGCCTACTATTCCCGGAGCCTCCAGTACCAGGCGGATGATCCTTCGGCCTTCGCGAATCGCGCGCTTGCCTGGAGCTCGATCTGCTTGCGCCTTGAGTGTCTCCAAACCACAGTGGATTGCGGGAAATCTTGCCCAGCTGCTACAACCCATCAATCCACGCAGTCACAGTACAGTAGTTTAATTAGGTGGCTTGTGCAGGATTCCTGCATCAGTAGAGAAATTTAGAGCTCGTTAGAGCTTCAGGGCAGCAGGTGCGTAAGCATTGCAGGGTTCAGGTATTGACCAGTAAGCGCAAAACTAAGGGTCATGGGAAGTATCGCTACAGAACGTATCCTGCGATTGCATGGCCAAAGCTCTGCCTTGGAAATATCTTGTTCCCGGGTCCGCACAGCAACCCTAGTAGCAACTCTAAAACGACCTGTTAAGCAGTTCCATAAACGATTCTTAACCTTCATAGCTCACCGTACGATAACGCTATAGCAGCCTCTCATCTGAAGTCCCAGCGGTTTCCTGAAGCACTCAGCAATCCGTGGGTCTCCCCCAGGCACACCCTGTAAGCCCTGGGGCCCCAGAGCCCCCGTGTGAACTATCGCCATGCAGTGTATAATTCAGATCATCATCTCCTCATGTCGTTTAAAGCCACTTTGTGGAGCTCAAAAAGCGACCGTCAAGGCCATGACTTTTTTCAATGACGTGCGTGTCAGACACCCTGTGATGCTTACAATACTGCCCCCGCCCCAGCAAAAAACCCAAACCCTTCCCAAACATCCTACTCTGTCCTACTCCCGAAGCCCTCACCCCCGAGCTACTCTACCCGCCAAACACACTGAAACCAAACTCCACGCTGGCACGCCCTTTGAAATCCCTGGTGGCAGTCATAGGTTTCATTCAAGGGGAGTGACAGGTCTACTTGGC
This sequence comes from Symbiodinium pilosum, assembly GCA_905231905.1. Taxonomy (NCBI): domain Eukaryota; class Dinophyceae; order Suessiales; family Symbiodiniaceae; genus Symbiodinium; species Symbiodinium pilosum. Next base: position 237,833 of record CAJNIZ010045082.1, read on the forward strand.
GATCACAGGTAGCCGTGACTTCCTAAATTTGAATTACGGCTATAGGCCATGGCTACCTCACATGTACCCCAGGCGCAACAGATCCTAAACTCCAAGCTAGACCAAACCCTAAATCTTGAAGCATTTTGGGGTATCTGTCAAAGCCTTAGCCCTAGATCCTGTGCCCAAAGAGAGCCATGAAGAGCACCCACCCTGCGAAGGTCAGGCTGAAGCTCAGCAACCCGCATGGTGCGCTAGAGGAGACATGTCTTAGATTTGATGGAGTCAGGATTGCTAGGGTTTGGGGTCGAGGCTTTGGGCTTCAGGATTTCGGGCGAAGGTCTTAGGCCTCTCGGCTGAGGATGAGCAACCAGCATATTTTCTTGGCTTCCCTAAAACAGACCGTATCTCAGAACATAAACATGCTGGCCTGCATGCGTGCATACATTCCTGAATGTGGGAATTTGCGCTTAGGGATTTGGGGTTAGGGAGCTTTGCCTTTTCAGGCACCAGGATTGTTGCACTTCAGGCAGTCTGGCCTTAGATTCATTTGGGGCTGGGCGTGTGGCGGCTCGAGCGTTCGGAACATCCCAATGCGTTCATGGATTCATGGCACATCATGCATCTTTTTCCAACATTGGTCCCAATCCACTCCCCAGTTCTCATCCCCGCAATACCCACAATGCCTTACCATCAATAAGGAAGGCAATCTGCACGATCTTCCTAGATAGGATCCCCTGGCTACTCCGTCTGCTTACAGAGGCATTTCTGCAGCACGCTGTTGTCTAGATTGCGTTTCGTTGCCAGTCCTACATGTGCTCTACATGCGCTCAGGCCACCCTACACCCTGACCTGATCCCAAGCCAAGTGCATGTGCATAGTTCGCCTAGTCTCGGAATCACTGTCTGAGAGGACTGCGAGCATGCACTGGCACTGAGTGGGAGCCACATAAAGGCTTGCTTCGCTTCGTTGCAGGTAGTTTCAGCGTTTCAGCATGGGATGCTTGTCCAAGACTGCGTAGGGGCAAGATCCAGAGCTGCCCCGCTAGCAGCCGTTCTTGTAACCGGTAATGTTTCATAGCAGATTGCTGACAGGTCTCTAGGACGTAAGGTTCCAAATTCCAAGCTACAGTTCCTTCCTGATTCTCCCAGCACCGTGTGTAGAAAATCGTTTCTAAAGTCATCATGGCAGAGGTAGTTCCACATCATCATGGATTGTGCCGAGATCCCTGAAAGTCTTTCAGTTGCAGCCACTTTCCCAGAGAGCGGCCAAAACGTAATCTTGACAATCAATACCCTCCTCATCGTCATCCGTCACACACACACACAGAGCTACTGCTGGGAGAGGTTCGATGATGTCTTCTCCCTTCTTAAACGCTTTCGTTTGGAATTTCGGTTTCTTGGCAAGCTGGAGGCAGCAATTTCCAGGATCCTATAGGCTCTACAGTAAGCCCCCCTGTACAGTACACCGTACCTTGCACGTCAGGTTTGGAAGCACTGATCGCCATAAAGCTCAGACAGCACTTCCTTAACCGCAAAGTCCTGAAACCCCATTCAAAGATTTAAGCTGGCGGGCAAAGCCTAAAGCCTGAAACCCCATAATCTCAAATCCAACGCCGAAACCCCCGTACCAAAACCCAAGCCCTAACCCCCAACCTACTCCGGAAGCTAAAGCCCTCTTCGTTCCACGACGCCAAGCTTAGAACTTTCTCTTCGCCAGGCGCTTCACCGCAAGGGCAAGGCTGGAAAGTTTTGGCGGCTTTGGAGTCCGAGGATTTGTGGTTCGGGGGTCTACAGGGTTTTCAGGGCTGAGCGTGTGGGCTTGGGCTTAGGAGTTTGGGCTTAGGGTTTCGAGTTTGGAGCGTCATGCGGCTCCTTATGTAATCACGGGTGCCTTTGTTGTAGATGACCTTGTGCCTACCTGGCAAGGATTACTGGAGCGAAGCCTTCAACTCTCTTAACAGGTCAACCAATACGTCTCCCGGTAGCTGCCACTCAGCACGATATTGGATTTGAACCCATAAGCTACACCATTCACAAAACAAAGCAGCGTGCACTCCGCTGAACAGCGTAACCCACGTAGTATTACCCGAAGCCTTCACATCCTAGTTGCTAGCTGGGTGATCAATTCCCGGCCCCTGAGCCTCGCACCACGCCCCTCCCACCAGCCACAAGTACTTTGACAGGAAAACTTCACAAAAGCTGCTGGAACTTTCAATCCGCAGATTGCCGATATATAGAGGAATACGTGTCAGAATGGGGGTGTGGTTTTGATTTTGGGTGGAGATGATCTGGTGGAAAGCCTGCATACCGGTGATGAGAACCACATGCGCTTTATGCTTAAACTGCCTACCCCCAGCTGATGTTACATAGTTACACAAGCAGCACATAGAGGTAGCTTGATTACAACCCTCTCTTTCGGCTTCGCACGCTGGCCGCTAGCTGGTCACACCTTGCCCTGCCGCACTGCTCTCGCCTTTAAACGCCAAACTCTACACCGGTTGCCCTTCTTGATGAAGTGGTGCTCACTTGCAGAAATTCGAGACTAATCATCCAGCAGCCCACTAAACCCTAAACCTTAAATCAGCAATGTGTTGCCACGAAACGTAAAATACTGAAGTCTTTAGACGACCGTCTACTTATTGCCTTCGCTGTGGAGAAGGCCCTCTACGAGCTTCAGCGCTATTCCGACGCTGCTGTGGCCTCAAGGAATTGTCCGGAATGGGGGTGCAACTTTGGTGGGGTTTCAGTTAGGGACTCTTAATCTTCAAGTTTAAAGATTTGTTCAACCCCCAAACCCCCAATGTTGACAGTCTCCAGATTCGCGGTTCCTGACAAACCTCACTAAGCCCCAAAAGGAGTACACACGCTTCAAGAGAAGGTGCTTACAATTTCTCCAGGAAATCAGACATGTTAACTCTGAATGAACTGTTGGCGATAGATTCCTTTTCATGGAAGAAGAACTTGTACAGACAAAATGAGGCTCAGGGCTTCCTCATACCCCAATGCTCCATGTGCTTCGAGAGTGCTTCGCCCCTGAATCCTAGAATCCTAGACCATCATCACCACACGGGGTGTTGGATAACTCGACACCTCTTGCTTCACATGGCCTGGCCCAAGATGCGGCCCGCAAACACTGCGGGTCTCTTGTAGGTCATGAAAGTATCAGTGCTGCTTCTGTTTTACTATCATGTAGCTCAGTCATGATAATTCATGCAGCACATCTGTTGCTATAGTGCTTGTTCCGAATGCCCATGTTCTCAAACCCACCAAATAAGTCGTACCAACCGACGGTCTATCGACCTTACACCCTAATCTCCAAACCTGAGCTAAACCACCCATACATGCCTTACCGGGCGCACCCTCAACCCCAAACCCCCAAGCTTAGCTCTAAACTCTCAACCCTCAATTTCGGACTTCTTGCTCGGCCATGCGAGCCGTGCGAAGCGCCCGAGAGCAACGCAGCGAAGCTGCCTGGGAGACCTGCTGAGCTTGGGGTTTGGGCCTGGGGTTTAGGGGTTTAGTTTAGGAAATAGACTTTCCAGGAACGATTGATTTCCGGTTTTTGAACAAGGTTACATTTTTTTAGAGGTGGAGAGATTAAGGTCAAGGGCAAAGGGCTTCTTGAGGTCCATTGCTGTAGGTTGATGATTGAGAGCGTCCTGCTCTGTTTTGCTGGATGGACGGCTGACTGGTACCCACACCATGTGCAACTTAACAGATGTTACGCGCTGTTGTGGGCCATACTGCTAGTTTCAGTCCAATTCTTGACTTGCCGATGTTGGCAAACCAGCCACCCTTAGTTACATCCATGGAAGAACAGGAGCTGTTTCCTGCATGGAAGTCCAGACATTGGATTCATCATTTGTAGTCAGGCTTCTGGACAGATTCTGGACACATGCTGTCATCCAACACATCTGTCCACCTGCTAAGGAGGTCTCGAGTGGTCCCCAACCAATCTTCTCAGGCAGGAGGACAGTCGAGTAGAAGCAGAATTATAATTATGCAGAGTGAACGATTCATGGGCTTACTGTTTTCTGGAGATGTCTAATTCTGATGAAGGTCTATAAAAATGGCGTTCCTCGTTACTTTTTGGGAGATCCAGATGCTTCATCTACGTGTTGTCTGAGGTGCATCGGCAATTCCGTGAACTTGGCGTATACCAAACATACAAAGCCGTCTAGATTGCAATTCGTCTCCAAATCCAGTGCCTGCAGCAAAAGCTCAGCCGTTCAAGAGCAGTTGGTCTTAAGCTTGTGTGGAATAGCGGGAACTCATTCGGTCTATGACCCGGTATGACGGTACTACTGCATGATTGACAGAATTTCGAAACTCGGTAGAGCTCAGTCGGAAAAGCAGGGTTTAGGTAGCGGTCACATCAGCCGTAATGCGTTTTAGCGATAATGCTCGCGCAGGAACAATACTAAGAGTGACAACATTCGCAGTCTCGCTAAGAACGTTGGAATACAAATGGCAGGAACCACATAGCTACTCGATACCACAGGGAACGCTACCAACCTAAGTCCCTCATTTTTACAGGGTGGCTTTTGCGCCCCTTCGCGTACGTTGCATACTGAAGCCCATACCACGCCCTAAACCACGATCCGTGAGCTCTGAAGCCCAAGCACCAAGTTCTAGAACCCCACACCTCAAACGTTCAAGTTAGGTTCATGTGTCGGATCCCTTTATGGATACACGAGCTTCAATCCCCGGATATGAAGTTATTGCAATCCTTATAAGCCACAAAACGGCACCCAGAACAGAAGTTCCGCCACAGTAACTACACATCCCCTGCCTGACTCCTCCCGCAGGTGGTGAGCCCCATCCAGACCTTGCGCTCCCCGTATGAAGGCTTCAGAGTTTAGAGCTTAAGGTCCAGGTTGTATGCATGAGCGCAAGACCAGCCGAGCAATCAGTGGCAGTCCTTCACCTCAACCATGAACTTCAATGAGGGGCTTTATGGTTGAGCACATCATGGCGTGGGTCTCTTCGGCAGGTGGGACCTACCGCATCCCGCAGATTGGATTGTGTTTGTTGCGCTATGCGGTATCAGTCGAGGCCCTACATTTCTCCAAACCAATATGGACCCCCACAAGGTCTCTAGAAACATTACAATCCCTTTGAAGAGTCCAAAATCCGATGTGCCATTTCATGTGTGGGGAGTGTAAATGCCCTAGAAAGCCCCATTTGGCATTGCGGTCGACTCAAGGAATTGGCTTCTAGCCCTGTGCTAATAGTGTGTACATGTTTTCCAAATCGCCCATGAGGTGTATGAGAATTGGATTGGGTCTCTTGGCTGTAGGCCGAAAATCTGCGCTCACCAAACCCCAAACCCTTTTCCCATGAGTTTGGAGAACTTCCGGACACATCTTGAGTTTTCTGAAGCGGGTAGAACCTGGTTCTAAAGATCCATGGGTCGAAGTGACAGATGGCGGTGTTGTCATTTCGCCATTTTTTGCAGGCCAGCATCTGAGCCCTGATCAGGTTTCAGGTTCCAGCAGCAGTACCGGTTCAGGAGCCACCTCCAAAGCAGGAAGCTTCAGCCAAAAGCTCTGAACCTTCTGCCCCAAACTGCCAAGCGCAGAAGGTTGGCAAAATTGAGGGTTCAGGCTGGGCCTACACTTGTAAGAACTTCAGCCTACACTGCGCTTGCCGCCCATTCTGCCAAGGAAAGAGCATCGGCGAACTGCCAGTTTAGGGTGTTGGGTCTGCGCATTGAAGCCCAAGGCTGCAAGCCAGTATAAGCTGAGGCTGAATGTCAACGTACTTGAAGTGGAACATGGTGTTGGAGAACCTTGGACTCCAAAGGGTCGTTTCATGGGCTCTTCAGGCCAGGGCTCCGTTTTAGAGGTTGGGCTTCAGGCTCACAGATGAGGTATGCTCATGTGGCATTAAACTTAAGAAAATGACTGTGTGTTCCTTTGCATGCCTTCATGCTATAATTAGGAAAACCGGTCTTGATAAAGGCTTAGCAACCCCTCCAAAGGCCAATCTATGCAAGGAGTGGTCGAGGCATCAGTTTTGTGCATTGCGGGGAAGCCAGCCAGGCTCCAAGCCCTAGACCCTAAATCCTCGCTCTACTGGCTGTCCGGATAGGCTTTGTGCTCAGCGTTTTAGGGACAAGTTGGTGGGTCAAGAGTTTCAAATTCTTAGTCCATTCCCCCTTCCTATCAATAGGAATATGTAGGGGGGGGTACCCATGGTTCCCACCTATTTAAATAGGTCCCCGGGACCTATTTCGGGAGGGTGGTTCGGGAGCTCAAAAAATAGGTCCCGCGACCATGTTTTGAACGTGGTTTATCAGTTATGCTGGCTCCAGCAGCATGCAGTACAGAATTTGTTATTTCCGCAGAGCTAGGGTATGAGGGATGGCATACACCACTAACACGTTAGGCGATCTTGTGGTGCAGAAATACAAGAATTCTTTCGAAGCCCACAAAACATTTCTGTTGGGTCATAGGATGGAGTAGCATAGGCCTAGCGAATATGAATCTGTGTAGGTTGCAAGGCTGCTAGGATGCCTGAGGGAATGGAGTGGCGACTCTGCGTGAGAGAGCGGCTGTCTGGGAAGAACAAAGGAAAGAAATACGGCACTTTGCTTGCAACAAGTGTTGGCTCTGTAGTCTGAAAATGATGGTTTGGTTAGATGGGGTAATGCAACCCATAAAATCTAGGAGTTTAGGGCTTAGATGGGTTTAGGATGGTTTAAGTTAGGGATGGGTTTTGGAATGTTTTGGATTTAGGGTAGAGGTGCAGAATGGTGCGGACATGCAGCCAGAAAGGTTGCCATCAGCACCGCCGCCGCCGCCACCACCACCACTGCTACCACTGCCATCACAGCCACCACCACGTACGCGCATCATAATCCCTAAGATCCCCTAAAGTTCCCTAACGTATACCTCAGAAACTTGAGCCACCCTCTAGGATCCTCTAGGTTGACAAGGTTGTGTAGCCACTAGGCAGCCCCTAGAATCCACTTCCTGACGACCTTGGGCCCACAAAATCCCAAACCTATGGTACACCAGGGTAAACCATGGTAAACCTGAATGCAACCCCAGGCAAATGGATCAGTCCTGATGGCACAGCATGCTTTGATTCCCATACGAAAGCGCTGGACTACGCATTCCAGAACGAGCTTAAGGCCAGGTTGCCAGCATTTGCCAGCCAAACTTTTAGGAGCCCATACAATCCCATACATTTGCCAGACGCCTCCATACCCGGCAGAGATGTACTTGTACGATGCAGACGGCTACAAGGCGTGCAGACTAGCTGGTGTCTTGTATTGTCATTTGTTGTCGGTTAGTGAGCCAGGATTCGACGTCGGTGCCTGATGTTGGCAAGGAGCGGAAAATCATGTCGAGGCTACCTGCTGTTTTGCTTATGTCAGGATGATGTGCTTGCCGCTTCTTCTCATTCTGAAAGTCCAGGTGACAAGGCTCGTGGGACTTTCGACAATGGATTGCCTTGCCCCCGCTCCCTTCTCTCTGTCCAGGATGTGGTGAATGAATCAAGCCCTGGCGACTCTTCGCCTGTTGTGCTTCGTGTACCTTTGGAGGCCTTGTCCAGTAGCACATAGTAGCAGTGTAGATTATTGTGATTTATTGTGCGTTCGGTTCCCCAGGCCCTCGAGAATGACTTTCCCAGCACTTTGCTGAAGGAGGCCAGCTGATAGCATTTCATGGGCCACGCTATTATCCGGTGCCCCAGGCCATCGAGAATGACTTTCCGAGTACTTTGCTGACGGAGGCCAGTTGATAGGATTTCATGGGCCATGCTTTCCCGGATTTTGTCGGTAGTGTCTGACTTGGTGATGCGTATTATGTCTGCCGTGCGTGCCTGCGCAAGTCTGTTCCCCTGGCAGGAGAATCCGGAGAGATCTCATCTTGCAGAGGAGGCCAGGGTATTCTCACGTGCTGCCTTATGCTGCCTTTGTCTTGCTATGTCTTGCTGGAACAGTGACAGATTGAACAAAATATTTGCAATCAACTGTCGCAGCATGTTGCAGCATGTTGCAGCCATTCAGCGTAGGGTCCTGGATCATCTGCTCAATGGATATCACTGGCAAGCGCGGCTTCCTAAATCTGGTTCGTGACTGGTCTGAAAATTCTGCAATAACAGGACGGCAAGGGCTTGGCTATGCTTTGCTAGGTTGGACTTGATGGACTTGTCATGACTTCTCTTATATTCCTTGATGTTCCTTGTGCTTGCTGAAATCCACTGAGGTCTCGGAATGCAATTGGTTGACCGTGCTGCCGTTGTCGGTGGCCCCCCTTGCTCCCTTCAGATATTCATGCCGCTTGTCAGCGCCCGCTTCCAGAACCAGAAGATACACTTGCCGCGTGTTGGGACGGGTTTTCCATAACATGGCATCAGACTCACTCAGGTCTTCATCTGTGCATCTTCGCAATTGGAGACAGCCAGAGGGTGATACCTCCAAGCTGAAAATTCGCTTGAGCAACCTCATCGCTGAGAACACAGTTCCCTGGCATTCTGATTCTGCAAGATTCTGCTTGAGGCAATATATGCCAATGTATCTTCTGCCACGGCTTCACGCAGTACTTTTGGTCGTCTTAACCCACCCTCATTTCATCTTATAAGAGCTTGTATGATGTTGTATGATGTATTCTGATACTGTATGATGTTGTACCACGCCGTCGTTTCCTTGATGTTCCTTGCATCCAAAAGATCCAGGCGTGCTGGCTGAAGCTGCTATTCCGCCGGGGCATTCAAGTGTACTGGGTGTTGGAACAGCCGACAAGCAGCTGGATGTTCCGTCTGGGATTTATGCTGACCCTCGCAGCGATGTACAATGCTGCGAGCTGTTCTACTTGGCGACCCATCTGATGTTCATTGTTGCTTAGCTTGCTGGCCCCAAATAATCTCGCAGCACCTGTGCATGCTGTGATTGTACATGATTGTACAGGGCTTCATTCGCTTTATCGTGCGTGCTTGATCTGAGGATGGGTTGCTATGGACACGATATGCTGAAACCTACTCGGCTTCTAGGAAATCTTCCCAAGTTGCACCGGATGCAAAGAACGATGACAGCCTCCCGCAAGAAGCAAATCCAAGATCGCTTTGCCTCTTGCCTGCAACATCCAAGAAACCACGTGGTCTTGCTGCTTTCGCTCTGTTATGCTCTGTTATTATTGTTATTGAAACTCATTGCCTGGCGAACCCACCTGGGCTTGCCCGTGGGGCAGGATCTGCTCAGGCGAAAAGGAATGAAAAGCGCAAGAACCCCAAGGTGTACATCATCAAGGACAGGGATCTGTCATGATTTGTTGTGATTTGTTGTCCGAGCTCGTGTGTCTGGATTTTACTCCATATGCTTGATGGTGCGGCAGACGGCAGGATAAGAACGGGAAAGTTTCAGGAGGGAAGAACCTTCCTGGAAGCGCGGCCTACCCTGCGGGATTCAGCAACACGTTGTTCGCCGTCTGGCTGCAGGCTTACCAAGGGGAATCCTGAGGCTTAGGCAGCTCCTATCAGCTGCTGCTGGGGTCCGTACATGTTTGTACAGGCATGTCATGGCATGTCTGGGGCCAGATGGGGCCAGCTTGGGTGACAACAGCGCCCAGCGCATCATTGCGCACCAGACAGGTCAGCGCAGGGAGGAGCGGTGGCCAAAAAAACGCACGCGCTTGCTGATGCTTGCTGATTGAGCATGATTGAGATCAGGCGTGTCGAAATGGGCACAATGGCAAGCAATAACCATCAATAGCCTGTCAAGTACGTGGCCTCTGCTGCAGGTTGCTATGCCAGACGCGCCGTCCTCCGCTTTGAACCAGGCTGGGTGTGGCGCGGTGCGCCTTTGAACGTGATTATTCGTGATAGCGAGGGTGGAATCTTTGTATGGTTTTGTAATGTTTTGTATTTTTGTATCCAGCACATGTCCCTGGCGTTGGAGGAAGCTCCACTGTGTCCACCTGACATCGATTCGAACGCAGGTAGGGTGTGGGAACTTCTTGCTGGCTCTTTGCTTGCTTGTTTCCAGCAGGCTGAGTGTGATTGTGAGTCTGGTTGGATCTGGTATGATCTGGTTGGCAAGTGTCTGTGAGCAGCGCCTGGTAACCGTGAAGTAGGACGGTCGTGCACGGCAGCAATAAGATAGAAGATATAGAAGGCGACCACAGCAGTGTGCAGTACTTGTCCTTGATTTTGGAAGAGGCTCCACCGTGTCCGCCTGGCGACGACTCCAGTGATTCGAACAAGGAGGCTGGGCAGTAAAGTAGGGTGGCCCCAGCATGCCCTCGCATGCCCTAGCATATCCGAGCATGTAGCATCCTATAGTATCCTATAGTATCCTATATTCTCCTATAGCATCCTATAGCACCCTCTAGTGTGTCCAAAGCTAACGGTTGACGGAGAAATTTTGCGAGGCTAGGGGTCTTTACGTTGCCATTGTAGATGTTAAGGATTCTGAAGGGATGTTAATGGCTTAGTCAGGGTTTGGGGTGTAGGGCGTAGAGCCGCCATCGCCACCGCCACCGCCAGACCATTCGGTCTGGACCGTTTTTCCAAAAAATCCTGGATATTTGGAAAATTGGTCTGGGCCCCTTTGAGCAGTCATTACAGGCACCGTTATTGTAGAGTCTTCTAGTCCAGTTACACGCCTGCTTGTCCAGCAACCATTGTCCACCTAAGGATACCTAGGGTATCTTATCATTATTTATCATTCCTAGATTCGCAGCATTCCCTAGTAGCCCACAGAGCCCGCGTGACAGGTAGCTCCGATTCGCCCACCGGGCCATGCTTCGAACACGGAGGTTGGGGTGCCAGTCTTTCTCCCATGAAGATTCTCTCAACATCACAGACTCCATGGTGACAGCGTGTGACAGTGCATAGTGAAGAGATGTAGAGAGCGGTGGCGTGTGATGGTGTATGGGATTGTGTAGGACTGTATGGGTCAATATGGGTCATGACAGGTCTCTAGATGTCTGTGTTGCCATCTGATATCATCTGATATCTCGAGCTAGGGGCCCCAGGCTTTATTCAGAATATGATAGAATATGTCAGAACTATCAAGAACCATGAAATTAGTTCTGGCGTCTACTGCTTCCTTTCCAGTCTTCTGTGTGGCCCCAACATGCCCCATCCAAGGTGTCCGCCGATCCAGTTGCAGTAAAGCCGGAGTTGCAGGCGCTGCCAGCTTTGGCCTTTCGGGTCATTGAAGTGCGAGGGTTATTTATGGTGTTTTATGGTAGTATGTGGTAGTAGATATTCGTAGATGCACTGGTCTTACATTATCTTACAGTCCCATACGCTCTTACAAGTCAAGCTGCTCTGCTGCTGTGCGTAGATCTGTTCGAACATGTTCGAACACAATGTAAATCCATGCCACGGAGACCACCATCAGCGTTTGATTGTGTGAAAAGGGATGATGTTTTCACTCAGCCTTACCCAGCAAAAGCCTAGGCTAGCCTGGATTGCGGGTTGTGATAGCTCATGGCTTGTTGTTGTTGTTGTTGTTGTTGGGAAAGGGGCCGGACGAATTTTCCAGGATAACTTTAATCAAAGGATCCGTCGCTGGGCTCTCAGAAGCTTTCGGCGTTGATTTTGGGAGGGCTGAAGGGGTCTGCTGTAATATGCTGTGATATGTTGTGATAGTGCCAACATGACCGGGTTGGTTTTCGGTTGGTCTAATGGGATTTGTTGTAATGGTTCCAAAGCCTTTATCAAGGAATATCAACATAAGATAACATAAGGTGATACAAGGAATCTAGGGGCATTCTATGGCATTCTAGAGGACGAAGGTTTTAGGGCTTGGTTGGGGGGGTCGACCCACCCTCCTCCTCCTCTGCGGCTATTAAAACCCCCCCACAAGCCTCCCTCCCCCAGACCTATTTCTCTGTACGACTCCATTCCTGCTAGGAGAGCATTCAATTTTGGGGCTTGGTTGGGGGGGTCGACCCACCCTCCTCCTCCTCTGCGGCTATTAAAACCCCCCCACAAGCCTCCCTCCCCCAGACCTATTTCTCTGTACGACTCTATTCTACTCTATTCCAATCCTGCTAGGAGAGTATTCAATTTTGGGGCTTGGTTGGGGGGGTCGACCCACCCTCCTCCTCCTCTGCGCGGCTATTAAAACTCCCCCACAAGCCTCCCTTCCCCAGACCTATTTCTCTGTACGACTCTATTCTACTCTATTC